>CAVMJV010000031.1:2242500-2476011 GCA_963681835.1 Meloidogyne enterolobii | reverse complement strand
CACCTATTGAATAAGAACCCGTGCCTTTGGATATAACTGGGAGGTATGAAAGCCTGATCCTATGGAGAGGATTTTTGAAAAAGGGGGGTCGGTCATTTTTGTGCCGGATTTTCAGTGCGGGATTTTTAGTGTGGGACAGTCAGAGACAATTGATCACTGGACATTTGGTCCAGGGACAATTGATCAGTGGACATTTGATCACTGGACATTTGGTCCCTGGACAATTGATCATTGGGACAATTGATCACTGGACAATTGATCAGTGGACATTTGATCACTGGACATTTGGTCCCTGGACAATTGATCATTGGACATTTGGGTCAGGAAGGGGGGGGGGGTAAATCAAAGATCAAAGTCTAATCAACGTCTAAGGAAGCCTATGCCTAGTGCCCTACTGTCTACACCTATTGAATAAGAACCCGTGCCTTTGGATATAACTCGGAGGTATGAAAGCCTGAACCTATGGAGAGATATTTTTTTAAAAAGGGGGGTCGGTCAGTTCAGTGCGGGATTTTGAGTGCGGGTCATTTTTGGATGCGACATTTTGAATGTCGGACGAATTGGGGAGTGACATTTTGAATGTCGGACGAATTGGGGTCTGACATTTTGTCTGTGGGACGAATTGGGGAGTGATGTTTTGTCTGGGACGAATTGGGGAGTGATGTTTTGTCTGGGACGAAATGGGGAGTGACGTTTTGTCCGTAGGACAAATTGGGGAGTGACGTTTTGTCTGGGACGAATTGGGGAGTAAATTTGGGTCAGAGTTGGATGTGGGGAAGAAAGGTGGGTCTTATAAAATAGGTGTGGACAGTAGAGTACCATATTGGGCCCGGGGGTTCATTAGAGTACCGAGTCGGGGCCGAGGGGTCACCAGAGTAGGGCCAGGAGAAGTTGTAGACGAGTAGCAGGCACAGTTGAAGTTGTAGACGTTTGGCAGGAGCAGTTGAAGTTGTAGAAGTCTGGCAGGAGCAGTTGAAGTTGTGGACGGGCCGATGAGTGAAGGAGGGGGGGGGGGTTCTAGGTCTAATCTAAGGTCTAAGTGCCCTACTGTCTACACCTATTGAATAAGAACCCGTGCCTTTGGATATAACTGGGAGGTATGAAAGCCTGATCCTATGGAGAGGATTTTTGAAAAAGGGGGGTCGGTCATTTTTGTGCCGGATTTTCAGTGCGGGATTTTTAGTGTGGGACAGTCAGAGACAATTGATCACTGGACATTTGGTCCAGGGACAATTGATCAGTGGACATTTGATCACTGGACATTTGGTCCCTGGACAATTGATCATTGGGACAATTGATCACTGGACAATTGATCAGTGGACATTTGATCACTGGACATTTGGTCCCTGGACAATTGATCATTGGACATTTGGGTCAGGAAGGGGGGGGGGGTAAATCAAAGATCAAAGTCTAATCAACGTCTAAGGAAGCCTATGCCTAGTGCCCTACTGTCTACACCTATTGAATAAGAACCCGTGCCTTTGGATATAACTCGGAGGTATGAAAGCCTGAACCTATGGAGAGATATTTTTTTAAAAAGGGGGGTCGGTCAGTTCAGTGCGGGATTTTGAGTGCGGGTCATTTTTGGATGCGACATTTTGAATGTCGGACGAATTGGGGAGTGACATTTTGAATGTCGGACGAATTGGGGTCTGACATTTTGTCTGTGGGACGAATTGGGGAGTGATGTTTTGTCTGGGACGAATTGGGGAGTGATGTTTTGTCTGGGACGAAATGGGGAGTGACGTTTTGTCCGTAGGACAAATTGGGGAGTGACGTTTTGTCTGGGACGAATTGGGGAGTAAATTTGGGTCAGAGTTGGATGTGGGGAAGAAAGGTGGGTCTTATAAAATAGGTGTGGACAGTAGAGTACCATATTGGGCCCGGGGGTTCATTAGAGTACCGAGTCGGGGCCGAGGGGTCACCAGAGTAGGGCCAGGAGAAGTTGTAGACGAGTAGCAGGCACAGTTGAAGTTGTAGACGTTTGGCAGGAGCAGTTGAAGTTGTAGAAGTCTGGCAGGAGCAGTTGAAGTTGTGGACGGGCCGATGAGTGAAGGAGGGGGGGGGGGTTCTAGGTCTAATCTAAGGTCTAAGTGCCCTACTGTCTACACCTATTGAATAAGAACCCGTGCCTTTGGATATAACTGGGAGGTATGAAAGCCTGATCCTATGGAGAGGATTTTTGAAAAAGGGGGGTCGGTCATTTTTGTGCCGGATTTTCAGTGCGGGATTTTTAGTGTGGGACAGTCAGAGACAATTGATCACTGGACATTTGGTCCAGGGACAATTGATCAGTGGACATTTGATCACTGGACATTTGGTCCCTGGACAATTGATCATTGGGACAATTGATCACTGGACAATTGATCAGTGGACATTTGATCACTGGACATTTGGTCCCTGGACAATTGATCATTGGACATTTGGGTCAGGAAGGGGGGGGGGGTAAATCAAAGATCAAAGTCTAATCAACGTCTAAGGAAGCCTATGCCTAGTGCCCTACTGTCTACACCTATTGAATAAGAACCCGTGCCTTTGGATATAACTCGGAGGTATGAAAGCCTGAACCTATGGAGAGATATTTTTTTAAAAAGGGGGGTCGGTCAGTTCAGTGCGGGATTTTGAGTGCGGGTCATTTTTGGATGCGACATTTTGAATGTCGGACGAATTGGGGAGTGACATTTTGAATGTCGGACGAATTGGGGTCTGACATTTTGTCTGTGGGACGAATTGGGGAGTGATGTTTTGTCTGGGACGAATTGGGGAGTGATGTTTTGTCTGGGACGAAATGGGGAGTGACGTTTTGTCCGTAGGACAAATTGGGGAGTGACGTTTTGTCTGGGACGAATTGGGGAGTAAATTTGGGTCAGAGTTGGATGTGGGGAAGAAAGGTGGGTCTTATAAAATAGGTGTGGACAGTAGAGTACCATATTGGGCCCGGGGGTTCATTAGAGTACCGAGTCGGGGCCGAGGGGTCACCAGAGTAGGGCCAGGAGAAGTTGTAGACGAGTAGCAGGCACAGTTGAAGTTGTAGACGTTTGGCAGGAGCAGTTGAAGTTGTAGAAGTCTGGCAGGAGCAGTTGAAGTTGTGGACGGGCCGATGAGTGAAGGAGGGGGGGGGGGTTCTAGGTCTAATCTAAGGTCTAAGTGCCCTACTGTCTACACCTATTGAATAAGAACCCGTGCCTTTGGATATAACTGGGAGGTATGAAAGCCTGATCCTATGGAGAGGATTTTTGAAAAAGGGGGGTCGGTCATTTTTGTGCCGGATTTTCAGTGCGGGATTTTTAGTGTGGGACAGTCAGAGACAATTGATCACTGGACATTTGGTCCAGGGACAATTGATCAGTGGACATTTGATCACTGGACATTTGGTCCCTGGACAATTGATCATTGGGACAATTGATCACTGGACAATTGATCAGTGGACATTTGATCACTGGACATTTGGTCCCTGGACAATTGATCATTGGACATTTGGGTCAGGAAGGGGGGGGGGGTAAATCAAAGATCAAAGTCTAATCAACGTCTAAGGAAGCCTATGCCTAGTGCCCTACTGTCTACACCTATTGAATAAGAACCCGTGCCTTTGGATATAACTCGGAGGTATGAAAGCCTGAACCTATGGAGAGATATTTTTTTAAAAAGGGGGGTCGGTCAGTTCAGTGCGGGATTTTGAGTGCGGGTCATTTTTGGATGCGACATTTTGAATGTCGGACGAATTGGGGAGTGACATTTTGAATGTCGGACGAATTGGGGTCTGACATTTTGTCTGTGGGACGAATTGGGGAGTGATGTTTTGTCTGGGACGAATTGGGGAGTGATGTTTTGTCTGGGACGAAATGGGGAGTGACGTTTTGTCCGTAGGACAAATTGGGGAGTGACGTTTTGTCTGGGACGAATTGGGGAGTAAATTTGGGTCAGAGTTGGATGTGGGGAAGAAAGGTGGGTCTTATAAAATAGGTGTGGACAGTAGAGTACCATATTGGGCCCGGGGGTTCATTAGAGTACCGAGTCGGGGCCGAGGGGTCACCAGAGTAGGGCCAGGAGAAGTTGTAGACGAGTAGCAGGCACAGTTGAAGTTGTAGACGTTTGGCAGGAGCAGTTGAAGTTGTAGAAGTCTGGCAGGAGCAGTTGAAGTTGTGGACGGGCCGATGAGTGAAGGAGGGGGGGGGGGTTCTAGGTCTAATCTAAGGTCTAAGTGCCCTACTGTCTACACCTATTGAATAAGAACCCGTGCCTTTGGATATAACTGGGAGGTATGAAAGCCTGATCCTATGGAGAGGATTTTTGAAAAAGGGGGGTCGGTCATTTTTGTGCCGGATTTTCAGTGCGGGATTTTTAGTGTGGGACAGTCAGAGACAATTGATCACTGGACATTTGGTCCAGGGACAATTGATCAGTGGACATTTGATCACTGGACATTTGGTCCCTGGACAATTGATCATTGGGACAATTGATCACTGGACAATTGATCAGTGGACATTTGATCACTGGACATTTGGTCCCTGGACAATTGATCATTGGACATTTGGGTCAGGAAGGGGGGGGGGGTAAATCAAAGATCAAAGTCTAATCAACGTCTAAGGAAGCCTATGCCTAGTGCCCTACTGTCTACACCTATTGAATAAGAACCCGTGCCTTTGGATATAACTCGGAGGTATGAAAGCCTGAACCTATGGAGAGATATTTTTTTAAAAAGGGGGGTCGGTCAGTTCAGTGCGGGATTTTGAGTGCGGGTCATTTTTGGATGCGACATTTTGAATGTCGGACGAATTGGGGAGTGACATTTTGAATGTCGGACGAATTGGGGTCTGACATTTTGTCTGTGGGACGAATTGGGGAGTGATGTTTTGTCTGGGACGAATTGGGGAGTGATGTTTTGTCTGGGACGAAATGGGGAGTGACGTTTTGTCCGTAGGACAAATTGGGGAGTGACGTTTTGTCTGGGACGAATTGGGGAGTAAATTTGGGTCAGAGTTGGATGTGGGGAAGAAAGGTGGGTCTTATAAAATAGGTGTGGACAGTAGAGTACCATATTGGGCCCGGGGGTTCATTAGAGTACCGAGTCGGGGCCGAGGGGTCACCAGAGTAGGGCCAGGAGAAGTTGTAGACGAGTAGCAGGCACAGTTGAAGTTGTAGACGTTTGGCAGGAGCAGTTGAAGTTGTAGAAGTCTGGCAGGAGCAGTTGAAGTTGTGGACGGGCCGATGAGTGAAGGAGGGGGGGGGGGTTCTAGGTCTAATCTAAGGTCTAAGTGCCCTACTGTCTACACCTATTGAATAAGAACCCGTGCCTTTGGATATAACTGGGAGGTATGAAAGCCTGATCCTATGGAGAGGATTTTTGAAAAAGGGGGGTCGGTCATTTTTGTGCCGGATTTTCAGTGCGGGATTTTTAGTGTGGGACAGTCAGAGACAATTGATCACTGGACATTTGGTCCAGGGACAATTGATCAGTGGACATTTGATCACTGGACATTTGGTCCCTGGACAATTGATCATTGGGACAATTGATCACTGGACAATTGATCAGTGGACATTTGATCACTGGACATTTGGTCCCTGGACAATTGATCATTGGACATTTGGGTCAGGAAGGGGGGGGGGGTAAATCAAAGATCAAAGTCTAATCAACGTCTAAGGAAGCCTATGCCTAGTGCCCTACTGTCTACACCTATTGAATAAGAACCCGTGCCTTTGGATATAACTCGGAGGTATGAAAGCCTGAACCTATGGAGAGATATTTTTTTAAAAAGGGGGGTCGGTCAGTTCAGTGCGGGATTTTGAGTGCGGGTCATTTTTGGATGCGACATTTTGAATGTCGGACGAATTGGGGAGTGACATTTTGAATGTCGGACGAATTGGGGTCTGACATTTTGTCTGTGGGACGAATTGGGGAGTGATGTTTTGTCTGGGACGAATTGGGGAGTGATGTTTTGTCTGGGACGAAATGGGGAGTGACGTTTTGTCCGTAGGACAAATTGGGGAGTGACGTTTTGTCTGGGACGAATTGGGGAGTAAATTTGGGTCAGAGTTGGATGTGGGGAAGAAAGGTGGGTCTTATAAAATAGGTGTGGACAGTAGAGTACCATATTGGGCCCGGGGGTTCATTAGAGTACCGAGTCGGGGCCGAGGGGTCACCAGAGTAGGGCCAGGAGAAGTTGTAGACGAGTAGCAGGCACAGTTGAAGTTGTAGACGTTTGGCAGGAGCAGTTGAAGTTGTAGAAGTCTGGCAGGAGCAGTTGAAGTTGTGGACGGGCCGATGAGTGAAGGAGGGGGGGGGGGGTTCTAGGTCTAATCTAAGGTCTAAGTGCCCTACTGTCTACACCTATTGAATAAGAACCCGTGCCTTTGGATATAACTCGGAGGTATGAAAGCCTGAACCTATGTTGCGTTTTGGCACTTCAGTTTGGAATGCTATTCCAATACTGATTTTTGAGTCATTCGAGAAAAATCACGATTTTCAGAAGTGATAAAATGGAGGTCATTCTAGTTTGTTTAGTTTCGGAGGATAGACAAATGGCTTAAGCTCTTTGAGCTTGGATGAGTCGAGAGTGAAGTAGACCCGGGGAGAGGGAGGGGAACCCCAAACAATTAATATTTAACCACAAACAAAAAATGAAAAAATATACCACTTGTAAAAAAGGCGGTTTTGCAAACTTCTTACAGAAAAACCGCAAAAACCTTTTTTACAAATGGTAAGGATTTGTACTTTTCCGTTTGCCACTTAAATTTTTTCCAGTTTTGCTTAATTCTTGAAACCCTTAGGTCTTTGTAATTTCGGAAATTATTTAAAAAATTAGACAGAAAGAAAATTTGACGCGTAAACGGAAAAGCACTCAAAAAATATACATGTCATAAAAAATTTCACGACCTTTAAATGTGGCGGAAGCATCTTTGCCACATTTTAGCTTCACACATCTTTACAAATCATCACCAATTTGTTGCAGTCCAATGCACATTAATAACACCTCGCAAAAACTTGTCTCGGTGTAGCTGTTGATGTTTCAGTCATCTGCAACACTTGTACGAGTAATTTTTGCTGCGGTTGTTGTTTCATCTGCATCATAACTTTAAATAATATTTAAATGCAAAATTTGAGAGGAAATAATTATTATGAGGGGCAATACAAACCGCATATATCCCCATAACCCCTCGATATCCCTCAAAACCCGAATAACTATCCTGATCCGCTGATATTTATCTTAAAAACCACCCGAATCCCCCGATGAAACATTCATTGCTTTGGCGCCATTATTCCGGAGAAGCTAAGAAAATTCCCTATCCGTTCCGCCAACCATTCAATGCCCAGCACAGGCGGGGAATTTAAAAATTTTTTAGCTCATTGTCAGACCAAAGAAAATCTAATAATTCGCATAATGTTAATATCCTAATCTAAAAATAAACTTTGTACCCTTTAAAATCAAGCAACGTTCATTAGAGTTGGTAGTTCATGTTTCTTTCGGTTAAGGACGATTCAGTATCGCCGTTTAAGTATAGCCGATTCAATCATATAATAATTACAATATTGATCGAGCAAAAAGTTATGGCCAAAAAGTCCAAATACTGAATCGGCCAATACTGAATCGGCGATTCTGAATCGTCCCCTACCGTTTCTTTAGGGCCCCAAAACAGACGGCAATTTGTTAAAAAAATTGCTAAAAATCAAAATAAACTTTAAAAAATTTTCCTCAAAACAAGTAAAGCGTCGTAGCATGATGAATTGATGAAGTATCTCCAAGTTCTTGAATAGAATGCATTGCCAATTGAGGGCAGCCTACATCAATTGTCTGTCAATTTAAGTCTATTAGCAAGTATGAATCTTAAGAAAAACCTGAATTCCGAATTTGGCAGCCAAAACTGGTCCTACTGTTGACCCGCACAGTTAGTCGCTTTGTGCAACATGCTTCTGTTATTTTTGCAATTTAATCATAGAAAATAAATTTTAACAAAACCTGTATAGGGATCTCTGCCGATTCCGCAATTAATTTTAATGTAGAATGTGTTACTGCAGATGTTGCGTAGCGCTAATTTGCATTTATCTTGACAACTACGCCTTTATTGAAAGTTGGTTTGTGAGTCCTTTAAAATTATATATGAAAAAAGCGAGGATAAAATAAAGAAAACCTCATGTTTGTTTGCATAATTGGATGACAAGCATGCGCTCGATCAGCGCTAATCACTAAATAATGTTTGATAAGTTACGCAAATCAAATCCTCCGATAAATCTAAAATATACTAAACGGTAAGAACGGCCAATCGCACATTCAAAAGCATTTGGTTCATCAGGGGGGCCACAATACGTCGCATAAGCCATTCCATAAAATGAGAGGCAGCACCCTGTAAAATTGAATAAAAGTAAGAACTCCTCGAGATTCTTGTTTCTAACCTGTGCGCTAACACTTCCAACCTGAAATTAACAGTCTTTAAGATAAAATAAGAGAATATTAACCTCCTCGTTGTCAAAACAAGCAACTAGGCGAATATTTTGGTCGGTAGAGAATGCCTGTTCATCGCCCAAACTTTGTACCAGCCCATTATAGATGTGTAGGTCCCCACCAAATTGTCTTGTCTAGATCCAGAAATAAATTCTTCCTCAAGCCCGGTTAAATTCTTAAAAAAATTTATAGTGTCGATAATTAAAACCTTACAGCAGGCTGCGTATCAGACATATAGAGGTCTAAATCAAGAAGTTCTTCAGGCTCACAGCCAGCCAATTCGCCAATAGACTAAAAATGGCCAAAAATAGGAAAAAAATAGCAAATAAAATATAAATGAGAACAAAACCTTCAAAAATATATCATGATGATCGCCAGTAATTGAAATGCCGCTAATAAGCTGATCTTTATCAACTTTCTTCTCATCTTTATTGTTAGTTGAATTGTCGGATGAAACCTGGGCCAAAATTGGTCTCAGTTGCTGTTCAGAGTTGAACTCGAATTTACCTCGATCACTATACAGATGAATCGCCTAAAATAACTCAAACGTTAAAAGTATAAAGTAACAAACCAGGTTTGGAATATGAAGAACTGGCCTCCAAAAATCAATAAGTTTATGCAGAATCTCGCTTTGCGCCCCTCTAAAGATCACTTGTCCAGCAATACTGAGATCACGATCAAACCAAGATCGCCAAACACCACCCCACCATAAGGGTACTTGTAGGCTTTTAAACTCCGCCAACCGCAAAAGCAAAAATAAAAGTTCGTTTCTAAAATTTAGGAATATATTTAAAGCCCGCCTCTAAAGACCTACAACTTTTGAGAGTGAATATCGGAGGGTTTAGAGTGATTATGGGGATAAATACCCAGCTAGGGGGGCATATCGATGGCTTTGGTGGGATGGTGTGGTAGTGCGTCCTACTGTGTGGTAGTGCGTACCATAACTCTGGCCGAGTAGATGTCTCTAACCTCTTTAATCCCACCAAATCCAAAGATATGCCCTTAATCCCTCAATATTCCGTTTTGACATTCCCTTTCAAAATCTGAGGTCTTCAGGGTCAATAGGCTTCAGGGTTAACCCCATTTAAAGAAATAATCTAACAACCTCACTTTTTTATGTAGAATTTTCCTCTAGGTTGTACTTTAAGCCTTTGGTTCTCAAATAGCTCCACTAATCCGGCTGACTTCAAAATCGACTCACACGATTCAACAGCTAAAAAAGATACAAATTATTGTGTCTAAATTAAAATTACCATGAAATGGTGTTACTGATTTGTTTAAAAATGACAGAAAGGCTAGAGCAGATGTTCTAATTTGTTGTTTTACATCTTTTGAAACTGGTTTCCCAACTGATGCCATTTTTAATTTTAGAAAAATAAAACCTAAATAAGATAAATGACAATTTTAAATGGATCCATCAAGTTGGAAAAAAGATAACGCTTATCGATTGTCTCGAATGCTAAAAGATTTAGATGGGTTGGATTAGGTTAAAAAAGTAAAAATAATCAATAAATAATCAATACCTTTACCGCAATTAGTGCAAAATAATGAAGGAGGAGAAAATAGCAAAATTCTCCGGCTCCGGTACAAAATATCGACAGTTAAAATATCGTGGTTAAAATCTCGAATCGGCTAAAAATGGGTTAAATTATCGAAGCGATAAAATATCGAAACGTTAAAATCTCGACAAGGTTAAATAGGGTTAAAATATCGACGCCGATTAAAGGCAGTTGAGTCTGAACAAAATCGGATTTATTTTAGCACTTGCCTTTGTGCGCCGTAGGTAAAATTTGGGAAATTTCAAAAAGATAAGAAGGCCAAGGTCAAAAATCCAACTCTATAAAAATAAAGTAATGAGAAAAATACAGAAATTTCAAGTATATATTGCATTTTTCTTGAATATTTCATGCATATTCAGATATCTTTTCATATATTATAGTAAATATTTTGCATTTTTAGTGCATGAAAATCCTGTCTCTACAGATGTAATATTAAATACTTTACATTCTTGAGGATTGTTATTAGACTTATTTTAAAAACCTATTATTATTCTAATAAAATCGTACAATTTTGCCTTTTGTGTATTGTACATAAGTGCAATTGGCACTTGAAATTTGATATTTCATTCATATTTGACTCTTTTTTATTGCAATTGCTCATGCCATCTTGAAATGTAAAATTGAGTCGTGAGAGAATATAGCCCGTAAAAAATGCCGTTTTTGGAAAAATGTGTTTTATTCGGAAGCTTATCCAATTTCGTGTAAATAAAAACAGCTTTAAACTTTCAAAAAACGTCTGGACGTTCTTATAATAAATGTTTAGGAGAATAAGCATTAACAGATAAATATGGCATTTTTTTGGCGGCGATACCTCAATCCGTTTAACGTATATTATCCAACCAGCCGGTAAAAAAATCAAAATCAATCCGTAGCTTCTCTCTTTTTATTTCTTACTCTTTATATTTACTGGAATTTTGAGCAGAGATTATGGCCAGGCGGCATATTGGTTCTATCCTCATAAAAAGGTCTAGAGCAGTCATTATTTTATGTTTTGCTTTTGTTTATTTCCTTCCCATTTTCCTCAAAATCAGCTCTTGCAAGTTTGTTTGCTTCACCTAAAATATCACTTTTCAACTAATCGCCTCTAATGATGTTCAATCGTTTATTTTTAAATTGAATGACATTCTTTTTAATTCAGAAATTTATCAATAAGTTATTAAATATGCATATATTTAAGATTATAAACTAAATATAATGAACTAATGGATATTATATTTTGACAAAGCTTTGCAAATGTTTTCGCAATTTTATTCCTTAATTTTCCTTATTACTCTATTCTTTGTATTCCATCTACCGACTCTCTGTCTTAAACTGGAATTATTTCAATTTTCTGATGAATTACAACCAAGAATTTCTTTTTTTCAACATCCTATAAATCTCAAATTAGAAAATGCAATGCGTGAACTTCATCGTATAAATACAGATCGGGATACAATTAGTGTGAATAAAAAGCGTAGAGCTTTAAAACGTTAGTTTTAAATGTTAGATTTTGATAAACTCATTTAATATGGGATAACACAATTTTACACGGATATATAGAATTGAATAGAAACTTATTAGTTAATGGATTCAATACTGCAAAACGTAGACATATTTTGGTTCTTGACGCTGGTACAAGCATCAACGGGAGTCGTTGCATAATCAGTGCCGATCAAGCCGTACACTTTTGCGGATTTGCGGAAGAAGGTTCGACAAAAGTATTTATAATTGCTGGATTTAGCTTTTAATTAGTGTTTCGTTTATAATTTAATTTGTTTGTTGGTGTTTGTTTTGGCGTTCTGTTTTTAATGTTTAATACAGTGTCTCTAACTTTTTGAAACATTAAATAGCTCTAATTCAAGCGATTTAAATTTTTGTACAAGGAAATGATTACTCTCTCTGATAGCCCGTTTGCCTTAAAGTTTTTTTAAATATCTAGCTCTCAATCGTCTCAAGCAAATTACATCAGTTAAATTTTTCTTAATTGTTTTAAATTGCCGTACATTTAATTATTTTTCGTGATGTCTTGTTTCTTTAAATTAACTTTCTTATAGTCTTCTTTTCCAGTTAAAAGAAATATTTTAAATTTCAGTAAATGAACCACCAATTCTGCCACATCTTAACGGAATTTGTCAAAAGAGTTTAAAAAGCGAGCGAAATATATGCTATCCTCGCTATGAGGTATGGTATACATTAATTTAAAATTTAAAACTTATTCATTTAAAAGGAGTTGGACAGTAGCTGTACAGATGCAGCAACTAGCAATGAACGCTCGGGTTTAGTCGCTCCACCTGTCATTCCAAATGCTTTGTAATGTGTCAATTAAATTTAGTTATCCTTTTATTTTAGTGTACAAGTGATGGCCTTTGTCCCTCCAGACAATTTAAAAAGATTAATACGACAATATTATCGTAATCATGGAAAGCCCTATCCAAGGAACGAAACTGAAATTTATAGGTCCTTAATTATTTTTTATTTTTAAATCATATTTTAGTGCTCGCTCTTTTCTTTTTGTTAAATACGGATGTGATCCAGGATATGAATTGCAAGATGAGGCTGATACTATGTTTTGCCGTGATCGGGTTTGGGTGCAAACCCCTCCTATCTGCAAGGGGAAAGGTCTTTGTGAGGTGGATAATGGCGGATGTTCCCATTCCTGTTTGCAAATTTTTATCCATTTGACACATGAATTTCTAGGCATCTCATTCGAACAAAATAGAACTTTGGAATGCCGTTGTCCAAGAGGTTTAGTTTTAGATGCGAACGGAAAAACTTGCATCAAACCAGTTCCTAAAAGTTTATGTCGAAAGGTTTTTAACTTTATTTTATGTAACCTTTCTCCTTTAGCTTGCCGGATGCGTTTGTTCACCAGTAGATGAAAAGCAACTAAGTTGCTCTTGTCCGAACGCCGAAAAATGTCTGCTTGTGCATGGACGGCCGAAAGTATATCTGGACCCGCCTCCCGACTACCAAGTTAGATAGTTGTTTCTTAATTAGTTACAAACTACAAGGTGGAACCTGGAGGCAACTTGAATATTACTTGTTCTGCAGTAGCTTTTCCTTTCCCGGAGATTGTCTGGGAACGGGAACAAGAAGATACAACCCGAGGAAGAGCTGATGTTCATCTTACAACTACCGGAACTAATATACGAAGCGAGCAATTACTTATCATTAAACAGGTTCGCAAATGTTCGTTGGTTAAAGTATAACTTTTTTAGATATATAAGAATACTAACTTTACTTGTCATGCTCACAATGAAATCGGCGAAATAAGTCGTCTCGTGAGAGTAGTGGTTACCGGCCCAGGTTCTGCACCGGTTCTGAGGCAATTGACAGCTGGAAGGTAACTGAGATTAGTAATATCTTATAAAATTCTTGACATGGTTTTGAGAACACGTATTGAAGTTCACTGGGAGAAACCTCATGTTATCAATCGGCCACTTACTGCTTATGCTTTATATTTCACCACTGATCCAATGCTTCCTATTAAAAGTAAGAGGATAGCTAAAATCTTATCTAGTGTTATGTTTTTCTTTTAAGGTTGGTCTCAAGTGAATGTTTCCGCACCAGCAATTTCTCACGTCATCAATGGTCTCAATTCGGACACGCTCTATACCATTCGAGTTAGAGCTCACGATTCAATGGGACCTGGCAAATTATCTAATCCTGTTTCTGTGCGCACTCTCCCTCCTGCTATAAGGCCATTTGTGTTTATCCCGGAGGGCACAGAAATACGTGTGGCGCCACGAATACCATTTACTATTAATTGTAACTTGAGCCGAGGCGAACCAATTCCTGATGTAAAAAGTATACTAAAATAGATTAATATAAAATAAAATTATAGATGTATTGGGAGTCTCGTAGTCGGAATATTAGTATTGCACAACAAGGCAGACACATTGCATTACAACACTCTGGATTATATGAGGTTTTTAAAATATTAAGGGAAGTACTATTGACTATTTGATTATTCTCTTCCCAGAATAGTGAATTCTTCTGTGTTGCAGAAAACGAGGCTGGAAGGACTATTCAGAAGGTAAATAAAAATAAAATCCTATAAATAACACGGCATCTTAATTTCAAATTGAAAATAATCGCCTTAACTCTGACTACATTAATGATTAAAATACTTCGCAGATTTTTGTACTGGTAACAGGACCCAGTCAACCTGAACGTATTCGCTATCACACTGATGGAGATACAATTTTCCTTCAATGGGAAGAGCCTCGAATCACTAATGGACCAATTGTTGACTATGAAGTCTTTTACATTCCAAGCGTTGATGCTCATAAACCAGATCAAGAATGGACGGTCCAGAGAAGTGGAGGTCCATCAGAAAGGACGTTAACATTACGTCCTTTACGTGAGCAGACAGAATATATGGTTAAAGTCAGAGCACTGAACAGGAATGGGCCAGGCCTTTTTAGCCTTCCATTTACGGTAAATAGATTTTTAGAGAGTTTAAATAGTCTGAATATTTAATTTTTAGTCAAGAACATGGTTGGCACCACGTCTACCAATAGTTCATACCGTTCCTTCCCATCAAGTTGAAAAAAGGCCAAGTCAAGAAGGTTTTGACGTTCTTTGTGAGGCGGAGGGAGTGCCTATACCTAAAATTCTCTGGTGGTGGGAGAATAGACCCATTGAGGATGGAAGTGGTGGATTTCGTATTGTTGACATAGCGTCATTAGATGAACAGGTCAAAAGCCAACAAAGACTTTTATTTCAGTCAACCACCCGATCAGGAATATTGAAATGCCAGGCATTAAATTTTAGTAAATTTAAAATATAGAAATTTAAGGCAATTAATGAAAGAGGAATATCTGAAGCTCAAATCAAGATGATTATTTTAGGTCCAGGAAGTCCTCCAGACAAAATAAGTGTTCGTCCAGTTTTAGGTGAATCTTAATTGTGTATATGTACATACTTATAAATAGTTTTCAGATGGATTTAGTGTTCATTGGGAGCCCCCCTTAATTCCTAATGGTGATGTACTTGGTTATTCAATTTATTGGAGCAGTAATCCAGACGCTGACCTGGCCGAATGGGTTTAGTTTATTTTGAACCTACGTACATACTATATCTTATTCTAAATTTCAATTTATTATAGTCACAAAAAAATTTTGATTCTAATGCTCGTGGTGCCACCATTACCGATCAGCAGGAACAAACGCCTTATGTCATCCGTCTTCAGGCTTTTGGAAGTGACGGACCTGGTTTAATCTCGCCAAGTTATGAAGTAGTTACTGGCCTGAAGCATATTCCTTTGAATGTTTCCATTCGTATACTCTCGCCATCAGTTCTACCAGAAGAAAAGGAAGGAGGAACTTTAGTTGACCCTGACCAAGCTATTAGTTTTGAATGTGTTACTGATGGAAGACCTCAACCAGTTGTTTCTTGGTCTTGGGTTAGTATATTATAAATCTAAGATTTTAAAGATTTATTAAAGATTCCATTTGGTAATACTAGCGTTGGCTCTTCTCATTTAACGTTAAAACCTGATCCATCTACCTTTCATCGTTTCATTAGTGCCCCTGCAGAGGCGCGAACTTTGACAAGCAGAACTTTGGTTGGTTGATTAATGATAAAAATAATAACAAAATTTGTAGATTTGTGAGGCGCGCAACGACCAAGGTCAAGTCCGGGATGGGCATATTTTTCGAGTATTAAGACCTGGTGGACCTCCTGTAGAGCTTGGTTCTTTAGTAAGTTTTTTCAGAATTACTTGAAGAACTTGTGATTATTTAATTTTCTAGAAATTCAGAAAAATTTTTTTATTAAATTTTATTATTTTTAGGTTGAAATTGACAACAGTATAATACTAAATTGGAGCCCTCCAATTCATCCAAATGAAAATCTAACTGGCTATATTGTTTACATCTCCCCAGATCCTAATCTTCCTCTCGAACAATGGAGAGTGTATGTCCTGTTACTCTTAACTTTTAATAATTCAAAAATAACAGATTCACAGTAGACGCAAAACAACCACAGCTTACTTTACCTCGAGGTGAATTACAGCCTCAAACCCCTTACTATGTTCGAGTATCTGCTGAAAATCCGCATGGCCGAGGCCAGCTCTCTGATATATCCCGCTTTGTGACACTCAGTGGTGCTCCTATTGACGTTCCAACGGATCTGTCTGTCCATGTTGAGCCTGATAATACTATTCGCGCCAGTTGGAGTCCACCCAGCCAACCAAACGGAGAATTAAAACATTACACGGTTGTGTGATTTTTTTTTGAAATTTCTATTTATATTCTTTTTAAAATAGGTTTACTTTATAGCGGAAGATAAAGCTTTAGAGATGCCTGATGCTGATGAAAAATATCACCGCTGGCCGAATGTACAAGTACCTGCAAAAGGAGACGATATTGGCCAAGTAATACTTGACAGGGATACTCACGTTATTCTGCCAAATACTGTATATCGAATAAGAGTAACTGCTTCAAATGAGCTCAGCGAAGGTCCAGCTACACCAAAAACGTTCTTTCGTACAGGATCTGGCGAAGTGGCACCATCATTAAAGCTTGAACCTCCAGATAATCCGGCGAGTGTAAAACCTTTGGAAGACTATTCGGTAATTAATTTGTTGATATAATAATTTATAACGTTTACAAATATAAAATTATTCTTTAGGTTATTTGTGTAGGTACAGGTATCCCAGCCCCGGACGTTTGGTGGACCCTTGGCACAGAAGTTAACCGTCAGCAAGGAGGTTCTCAATTAAGACTTAGTAAGCTTAGCAAGGATATTGTTGCTGTTTGTCATGCGCAAAACAATGCTGGAGTAGAAGAGTTAACTCTCAATGTTCAAGTTAGAGGTCCAGGCACTCCTCCAAATGAAATTGTTGCTATTCCATTACCTTCGCAAATACTTTCCATTGAGTGGGCGCCGCCTGATGAACCCAACGGAAAAGTGTGATTTTAGGTTTTCTCTTTCCAATATTTCTAATTTAGCTAACTGGTTACGTTTTGCATTATGCTGAGGTACCTGATGAGAAGACTGCACCAGCGGATGATGATTGGAATACGGTCCGCGTTGGTCCAGATGCAAACAAATATCAATTAGAGGCTTTAAAGGCTAAGGTATTGCTCATAATTTAAAGAGTCCACTTAGTTTTTAAACTTACAGACGAACTATTGGGTTAGACTACAAGCAATTTCAGATCGAGGGGAGGGCATTATCTCGGGTAAACATAATTATCTAATATTTAGATTACTATATATGTACATGTGTAAATTTGACAATTATTAACGTCTCTAATTTTACGATTTGAGACATACTTTTATTTCTAGACCCAGTAAAGACACGTACACTCCCTTTGGCACCAAAGGCACCAGATGTAATGCCAATTGAAGTGCACCCAAATAATACCGGCAAGTTACATTTCTTAATTGAAATTTACCCATACATACATATTATACAATTTAAGTTCTTGTTAAATTCACACCTTCTGATGATCCAGAGGAGGAGGGCAAAAAAGTTTACACATTTCTTGAATTAAGAATATGTATATTTTAGGTAAAAAGCTATAAAATAATATACACCAACGAAGACCCAGCACTAGAAGATACTAAATGGAAGGAGGTAATTAATATAAACTTAAAAATCTTGAAAATCCTGTTTCGCTTACAGATTATTTGGGACATACCGCAAGGAGTTGATCCGAGTAAACAATTGCAAGTTTTCATTGAAGGTTCTTACTTGGATCCAAAAACAAAGTAGGCAAAACCTTATTCCAATTAATAAGGTTTTTTCTTTGCGAGTTATATAAAGTATCGCAAGGAAGCTCATTAATTCTGTTTGGTCTTAATTTTATAATTCATATATTTTATTTATAAGGTACCATGTTAAGGTGATCCCGATTGGTGTGGTTGGTTTTTGATTTTTCCTTTTACTTTTATATTATAATACAAAAGATCGAAGGTCCTCCTTCTGAATCACAAGATTTTGACACTCAAACTGGTGTTGTTCCACCTGATCAGCCTCTTATTCATGTAGATACGGATATTCTTAAAGTGCCAGCCGGAACAGATTACACCGTTGAATGGTTATTTATGAAAAATGAAATTTAAGAAATGAAATTAATTTTTCAGCTCAGCAAATGGTTATCCCCCTCCCAAAGTATTCTGGACAGATGTTGATGGAAATGTGGTCTGTTTAAAGGATCAAAAATAAAAAAATTAACAGAAATATGAATCACAAATAAACCTTCATTGCAAATTAGTAGCCATAGATAATCAGTCCGTCTCAAACTTAAAGGTCAGCGAAGGTTCTATGCTTCGAGTGTTCGACATCCGCCAGAGCACAGACTATCTTTGTGTGGCTGAAAATCTTGGTGGCAGAAAAGAAACTTCATTCCGCATTTTTGTCTCTGGGCCAGGATCAGCGCCGGAAATGAGTTTATCTATCACAAAGCCAAAAAGTATACTCGCTAAATGGGATCCACCCACTTTGCCTAATGGAAATATCACTCGCTATATTGTTTACTACACACCGCTTGATGATCAGACAATGGACCTCCTTATTGGGCAAGTTCCTGCCAAACCTATTTCAGAATGGATAAGTGCTCATCTTTTGGGACCAGCTGCCACTGGACCAGGCCAGAAGCAAGCGTTGCTCACAGATTTTATTGAGGTATATTTCTCTAATGAAAATTTTAATATTCTTGAATTAAATTAAATTGCTTTTCCTTTAGCCTGATACTGCATATGCTGTTGTGGTTCAAGCAGAAAATCAGGACGGGTCTGGTCCTTACTCCATTCAACATAAGTGAGGATATGATAATTTTTAAATTATTGAAATTTAAAAATAATTATATTTAATCGATAATTAAATATAAATTTACTTTTTCTAAGCATTCGTACAATGTCAAGAAGCAGATCTTCCCCACCTACACATGTATCTGTAGAGCCAATTAATCAAACAAGTGTAGAAGTTCATTGGCGCTTAGAAGTTAAAAATGGCGAAGAGAGTCCAATTGGTTATGAAGTGATTTTTAAACTTTAAATTTTGCTTCAGAATTATTATTTTTTTACTTGTAGATTTACTTCGTACCTGCAGAAAAAGAAATTGAAGAAGATGAGTTGCTTAGTATTCCAAGCTGGACACGTGTCAATGTTCTTGATCCATCAAAGAATAGTCATATGATTTGGAATATGTTTGAGCCAGATTCTGAATATGTTTTCAAAATTAGAGCTTTGTAAGTTTACTCAATTAAACATTTTATCTACCTTTTTGAAGGTATCAAAGTGGACCGGGCATTTTCTCAGAGCCGTAAGAATCTTTTACAACACTAATATATAATTTTAATTATAAAAATTAGTTGTATTGCCAAAACTTTGCCTGATGGAGATGCTCCATTCCTTGTTTTCTGAATTTTTTATTCCAATAATTATCTCATATTATAGGTAGTTTCAGCTGGAGGCCGTGGAACGGAAGGACTTTCGTAAGAACTTTATATTTTTCTTCATTATTTATTTTCAAAAATATTAGCGTTATTCGCCTTTTGCCTGGTAGTGATTATACTGTTTTCTGTCGTGCTAGCGGTAGACCTCAACCTGCTGTTCGTTGGATCCGCGGTGGTGAGATTCCAATTGATCCATCAACTGTTAAGGAGGATGAGACGGGCACAAAATGGTTTGATTTATGTAAAACTTTTGTGCTAGTTTGTAATTTTTAGCTCAAATTAAGAATTTTCTAGAAATTCTATAATGAAACATCTTTAGGTCTCTATCATTGGAAAATTTTACCGAACCTAGTATATTTAATTGTGTTGCTCGAAATCCTCTCGGTGCTGCAAATTGGACAATTCAACTAGAAATGGTACAGGACCTCCGACCGGACTGGCTATCTAAATTAGTGAACCCTGAAGTACATAATGGACAGCTTTTACTACATTTCCCTGATTCACTCCCTGATTCATTACGCCGACCCAATCAATGGACTTTACGGTATTCTGATGATCCAAGCAAAGAGAAAATACTATGGAGTGTACTTGAAAGCGAAGATCGACCTCTAACCGTTAAAACATTTTCATTTTCTTTATATTTTTTTAATTTTTAGAGTATTCCCATTAAAAGTCCTGCTGATCCAATGCAGGTGAATTTAGGAATGTTTTCTCATTAGAGTTAATTTTCTATTCAGCCCGGTCTAACTTATCATTTGGTAATTGAAAACCCAACGGAAGGCGTTAGATCTCCAGTTCTGACATTATTGGTACCGAAAGCGCCTTCAGAATTAAGAGTTGGCTCAAACATAAACGATGAAATGGTATGTATTTATTTAATTCATAAATAATCTGAATGTTAAAAATTAATTATATTTAGGTTGTTGATTTTCGACCAGCAATTACTTCATCTCCTGTTGAACAATATTTAGTCAAGGTATGTTTAACAATATAGTAGATATAATCTCCAGAAAATATTTTCAGTATTGGCCAGCAGACAAGGATGTTAGTGCGACCGTAGCTCCAGAATCTATTATACAAACTATATCCATCCCTGGAGATCAGCCTGTCACTGGCATTCGCGTTCCTGATCTTCCTCGAGATTCTGAATTTTATTTCCAAGCCGTTGCTGTTTTATCAGATGGCCAGGAATTAGCCAGCACTCCTGTGATAATTAGAACCCCGGCGAAAGAAATTCGTTGCGATTGTTCACACGCATGCCGGTTGCTGGAAACTGATTCAGTTGAGGTTAGAATTGAGTGCTATTGTCCTGTTGGATGGCTACTTACTTCAGACGGAAGGACTTGCATGCAGATTGAACCAACTACAGGGCCTGCTCTTGAAGTATAAATTTTCTATTAACTAAATACATTTATATTTAACCAAAAGATTTCGCCCACTTTTGAGCTTCTTCCAGAACAAGCTCTTGAAGGAAAAGTACCTTTAATTAGTCAAATAACTCCTTTGCAACCTTTGATTGAAGTAACCGCTTCTTCGCCGTTACCTACAGATGAATATGGAAATTTGATTATTGCCGATTTAGAGGATCATATTCCACCGCATATTTTACCAACAGATGCAGTTGGACGTGAAATTCGTCCAGTAGTATTCTTCAATGGAACCAAACTTCGCATGAATGAAGACGGAAATTATTTAGATCCATTGGGCAGAATTGTGACCAGGGATGAGGAACAACGGGCATTGGGGCCAGATGGACAGTTATTGAAATTAGATGCCAATGGGAATTACGTCTATCCATTATTAGACAAGTAATTTATTTGAAGCCTTAAGTCTAATTTTCTATTTATTACATAGATATGGTGAGCCAATCCCAACTGATGACAGTCTTCGACCATTATTTGAAGTCGTTGATGAAGAAGGAGTTCACTGGCCAAGTTAGTTTAATCAACTGCTGATAATAAAATATTGAATTAGTTAAATATTAAGATAACATAGGCAATAGCAATAATGAAAAATTTTCAGGAGACAATAAGGGCCGTGTTCTTGGCCCCAACAACCGTCCAATCCCTACTGATATAACTGGACAATTTCTTGGACCCGGTAGTTCTCCACTTCCGACTAATTTCTATGGTCAGTTTTTGATGTCACGAAGAGAAGATTCGGTTGTGCCAACGGATGCACTTGGTTACCCCATTTATCAAGTGGTATGTGTTAGTTTTTCGTAAAAACCATGATATTGAAACTAAACTTAAGGTTTATCCTGATGGCCAACCACTTCCAACAGTGATGTCCGGGCAATTTATTAATCCAGAGAGAGGTGTAGAATTCATGAAGGATGATCAAGGCATACCTTTAGACTCCCAAGGAAAACATCTTAAACAAGACGAGAAAGGGAATTTTGTTTTCCAGCCTGTTATTGATCGTTATCCAGATAAGGATTTGCCCGAGAAAATAACTAAAGAAGCTTCTGTCGAACAATCAACATTACCAACGGATTGGACTCCGGGACAAAAATTTGAAACGGTAATCTTTTTTAAGTTTAAGTTCATTTCACTTTTATTTCTAGACTAAATTGACGCCTATTTCTGGTCGACCGGGCATTGTGGTTGATGGGCATGGACATCCCCTCTCTACAAGTGCAGATGGCCTTTTACTCGGGCCAGATGGTTCCCCACTTCCTACGGATGCAGAAGGACAATTTGTTTTATCCTGGGGACAGGAGAGAGAAGAGCTTCCTTCTGAACCAACAGCTCCTATTTCGGAAATTGGTCCAGATGGATTACCACAAGCAGATGCTGAACGACAACAAATACATCCTGCCTTTCCTGAAAGCAAGGACCAACCTTCGTTGGAGAGTGAGATGAAATGTAATTTGAAAGAAGCTGTTCTCGATATTTTGGTCAGCATACATATATAAATTGCGTTAACATTTTCTCCTTCTTAGATTGCATTTAATAGTGAATTAATTCAACCTTATGGCGAACATTTACGTCGCGCTATGACTGAATTATTGAACCATCTTGACTTAGCTGGTTATATTTTTAGAAATAATTTTTATTTTAAAACAATTTTAGCTGATATTGCACGTGTTGGCATTCTTCACTTTGGTAAAAGTGTGATCATTCCCGTGAGTCTTGGAGGATATCATGAGTATGTTTGCGATAGAGATTTGACGAATATAAACTTTACTTGAATACATATGTAGTACAAAAATATTAAAAATCAATTTCAAGGATTAACCAAATGCTCGACCAAATTGACCGAATGCAATCTGCCTCCTCAGCACTGGGAGTACCTGATGTTTCAGCCGTTTACCATGCAGCCATACAACAATTTAGCAGTTTTGGCCGTAACCAAAACATCCCAAAAATTCTACTTGTGTTTAGTTCAGGAGAAGATATGTATGTTAGAAAACGGGGAATTAAAATAATTTTTCTGCTTTTTTAGATTTTCTGATACTACTGCAAGGGACTTACTTGCTTCTCATGATATTTTTATTATTCTAGTCGGTCCGAGTAGTTATGACTCAGAAATAGCTGAAGAAAGCAGTGAACATGTGCTTGTTAATAGGGTTAATTAAATAAAACACATATTCTTAATCTAATTTATTCAGTGGGAATTGCTGGATGGCAATCGACTTGCCGACTATCTGGAAGCAGCTTGTGCGCGTAAGGCGCTTAAATTACCGAAATCACGAACAAAATTTGTAACCGGGAAAGATACTAAAGAAATTAGTACTATACCGCCAATCATTTTTCCACAAATAGGTATGTGTAAGAATTTAAGGAATTTAACTTTCCTAATCTTTTATAGTACCCAGTTCAATTGATCATTGTTTGGCACTCCAAGCCCGCAGTAGTATCGTTTTGATGATTGAAACTTCCCAAGAAAGTTCTAGCCTACATTCTGAATTAAGACAAGTATAATTCTTAATTATTAATTCATTTCTAAAATTATTTTTCCAGATACTTCTTCAATTTATCAATGAATATGTAAAAGAAAAAAATCCACAAATTGGCATTCTATACTATGGTGATACAGTTGATATTGGAGTTGATGTTGACCAACACAATTATAACGAATTAGAAGATTCGGTTAAGGTAACTTTGAAACCGTAAAGGCGTTACAGGTACTCATAATATCATGCGTACGGGGGTGAAAAATACATCTGTAAAAATAAATTTTAAGGAAATGCATTTTATCGGAGGTGTATCCAATCCTTTGCTTGCTATCCGGACTGCTCAGAAATTGTTGGTCAAACTTGGTACCGACACTATTAAACTTGTTATACACATTCATCGGAACAAGCTTAACCTTGAACATGAAAGCGAGGTAAGGAAAAATACATTTAGATAAATTCATAAAATAAATGGAGTAAAATCATGTTTATTAATTTTAGGTGAAAAGAATCGTAAAATCAGAAAATATTGCTTTGTTGGATCTTTTTTATGAGCGTTGGTCTCTACTCAAAAATTCTGAGCCTTTTTGGAGTCAAAAAATTTGCATGTTAGAGGCGTTAATTGAAAGGCTTGAGAATACTGTACCTGGAGATATTGATAAAATAGTTTTCGAGCATTCAACTGAACAACCACCCAAGAAGACACATCCTGAAATAACTTGGCCAGTAACTACACCTGTAACTATTGAACCAAGGTATGATTTGTGTATTTTTGATTTTCATTTGCTATTTCAGAATTCTGCCAACTGATCATGTGGTTTCGTCCTTTCCAGTATTGGGACCTGATGGTCAACTAAGACCAACAGATTCTGGAGGGAATTATCTTGATTTGGAAGGTTTGAACGAATATATTATATGTCTATTAAACGTTTTACTTAAAAAAACTTTAAGGTTATCCTCTTCCATTAGACGAATTAGGAAGACCGATTGACTCAGAAGGAAGATTATTACCAACAGATTCTCAAGGGCATTTTCTTCTTCATAGCACTAGACCTGATCAAGTTCTTGCTACTCGAATACCACAATCATCTCCATTGCCAACAGATGAGTTAGGGCATGTCTCAAAAGGTGAAAAAGCTATTATAATTTCTAGTAAATATAACAATTTTTCAATTTCCATCAGACCGTGAACCCGAGGTTGGTAGAGGAGAAATGGCATTGCCAACAGATCAGACAGGAAAATTCATCCATCCTGTAATTGACTCTAATACCGGCGAGCCATTGTTGACTGATCAATTTGGAAGGTAACTAACAGAAATGCTCACATTTTATCTGCATCTGTTTAGATATTTGGATATCAACGGTGAATTATTACCAATGGACGATTTTGGTCGTCCATTAGATCCGATTAATGGCCGATTATTACCTACTAATGAATTTGGCCAATATATTTATACTGCACCTACTCTGACCTCGAGGTTTCTTCATTCTAATGAATATATAATTAAAAATTTCCTCATATTCCAGAGTATCTTCAATGCCAGAAATTGGACCTTATCAAAGTCCAATACCGGGGAAACCCAAATTTCCCGTCGACGAATTTAGTGCAGAAAGAATTCCAGTCGTTGACAAATTTGGTTTGTTATAGTTTTGGATATGGAACGTTTAAGAATACTGTTATTTTAGGCAAACCGCTACCTACAGATCAATCAGGACAATATTTGGGTAATTAATTATGATACTTCAAAAATGAATCATATTTATTCTCTAATTCAAATTACATTGAATAGGGAAGACATTTAGATATCTAATAAGATAAAATATCAAAAATAAAAAATTTTCAGGAGATAACAATGAGCCACTGCCGCTGGACAGCTGGTCAAGACCTCTTGACGTGGATGGATTGACTCCATTACCAACAAATAGGCACGGTCAATTTGTATATACTCCTGCCGAAATAACTCCAACAATTTCTGGCCCATTATCTCCTTCTCCCATTCCAACTGATCAATGGGGTATTCCTATCACTCCTGACGAAGGTGAATCCACTATTCAATTGTTGCCAACGGACGGAACAGGAAAGGAAATATTTCCAGTAATTAGTTCTCAAAACGGTATGCTGCTTCCAAGAAACTCAGAAGGTCGTTATCTGGGTGCTCGGAATGAGGTAATGCGCATATTTTATTAATCATTAGTATTTTAATAAACATCTTAGCTAATCCCTATTGACGATTTTGGACGTCCACTAGATTCTCTTGGGCGAGTATTACCTATAAACGAATTTGGCCAATTCATTTATACAGAGACATACAAAGAAATAACCCCAACTCTCATCTATGCTGAGGACATGGATGGACAAAAACAACCAATTTGGCTATCGCCCGATTCTGGCCAACGACGAAGAAATGGAAGTTCTGACGGGCATTGTTTTATTGAAAATTTCATCGAACTTTTGCTAATGTAAGAATTAATCACTTTAAATTAATTCCTAATAATTAATGTTTAAATAGTCGCTAAATAAAATTTAATCTCAAAAATATTCTAATCAAAATTGATGAGCATTTTTAAATAGACACTTTTAGATTTGATACAAGTGCAAACGTGAAGATTCTTGATTATCGGATGATGAAAGAATCGATTAAGGTACATATTAATTGTTGTAAAATCTATATTGTCCTGATTTTCTGCCCAATTGTCTATTGGCCTTTTGTTCTTTTGTCTATTGGTCCTGACCTATTGTCTCCTTGATTGTTTTATCCCTGGCAAATAATATTTGCTAAATTGAATTATTCAAAAAGAAAATTTTAGACTCATCTGGTATGGTCAAATGAGTCTTCTTTAGGCCTTTTACACATCCCCGAATCGATCTCTACTTGTATCAAAATAAAAATATTACGGAGCAGTTCAGTTGAGTCCCGACTCAGTTGAGTCCCGGCCCTATAACTTATCAAGGAATGGTCACTTTTTCATGTTATTGGTATCATTGGATAGAGAATCAAAAGTTCTATAACATATCAAAAAATCAGAATTTTTGACCGATTGATAAAAAAGTTATGATTTAAAAACTAACTTTTTCAAAAAAATCTGATTTTTCGGCACTTTATCGATCATAACTTTTTTACCAGTCGGGCAGGGATTTTGATTTTTTGGTATATTGTAGCCTATTTAATGCCCTATCCAATGATACCAATAACATGAAAAAGTGACCATTCCTTGATAAGTTATAGGGTCCGGGACTCAACTGAGTCGGGACTCAACTGAGGTGTACCGAAAATATTATTTTAATTAAGGGATTTCTTCTTGATCATTTTGATTTGCGACCGAATCTTGGGGTCAGAGTAGGACTCTTAAAATATGGTGATAGTGTTGAAGTTCCTGTTGCTTTGGGCGACTATGACAGTGAAGCCGAATTATTAGCGAGGATTGGTGAAACTAGAAGTAAGTTTTTTTAACATTTTGATAAAGTTGTGCCATAATTTATATTCTTAAATTCATAGGATTGAAAGGTGAACCAAATCTACCTCTTGCATTAAGGGAAGCGGCAGGAGAATTTCAATTATCTGGTAAGCAGTAGTTTAAGGTTAAAAGTCAAATGCCCAAAAAATTTATGCCCATTAATTTTCTAACGACATAGGTGCGGGTGATGCGCTTCGGATAGTTCTTGTGTGGAAAAGTGGCAATTCAAGCGATTCCGATGGTATTCAAATACAAGCGGCAGCTGACACTCTTCGACAGCAATATGGAGCTAAAATTCTGGCTATAACAGCTGCGGGTCATTATAGTAATGGAGATCTTGCCTTAACCGGCGCAGAAGAATTAATATTTGCATTTGATGGATGGAGGGAAGCTAAACCTAAACGATTAGCGGAAGTAGCCGATAAAATTTGCGAGGTTTGCTACTCTTTTCAAAAATAAATAGTATATTAGTTTATGGTGCCAACTTCCATTATGCCAAGTTGGCCATCATTTAGACCTAAAAGTACTCTGCCCCCAAAAATTACTTCGTATCCAAGAGATTGTCGTCGCATTGATTACCCATTAGATTTTATTATTGTTTTGGATGCAGCGAACTTTGATCGTTCCCAATTCAGCAAAATTCTCGAGAGTTTAGCTACTTTGGTAGATGAATCTTTTAATCTCTCGCCTGATGTTGTACGTGTTGGACTAATTGTTTACAGGTTGACTTGTTTTTTGCCTCTTTATTTATAAATGTTCCAGTGACAAAGTTGCTGTTCCGGTGGCCCTTGGCAATTACGAAGATAAGATTGAGTTGTTGTCCAAAATGAGTGCATCTCCGTTATTTTCCGACCCTCCGGCTATTGCTCTTCGTGGTTTGGAGGCAGCTGGTCAACAATTTAGGTTACATTCCCGGCCAAAAGCCAGCCGTGTTTTGTTGATGGTTACTAACGGAAAGCACAGGTAATAAGGAAAATTTTCTTAAAAATTTATTCTTCAATGTTCAGAGGAAATGCCGCACCCCTGGGACAGGAACTGCGAGAAAATCTTCATGTAGAAATCTATTCTGTAGCAATTGGCGCCTCTTCGGAACAATTGGCATCTCTTCAGCGAGTTATTGGGGGTCCAAAACTTGCTGCTGAACGAATGCTTCAATTAGATTCTGTTGATGAATTATCTGATCCTAGTAAACTGGCTTTTCTTCGCCGTTCACTTTGTTCAAGTATGAAAAGTGAAATGACAACTCAAGAATGGAAACATTAAGGAATAAATTTTTAAAAATTCGCTGTGGTATAAACAAACTTTTATTGTTTGCATAAATTTTATTTCAATTAATCTAACCAGTAAAAGCGAACAAAGTTAAAAAACAAGCACGAAACAAAAGAATAAGCTTGAAAATTTATCCATTTTATCTTTTCTTTTTGTTTATCTTTGTCAATTACTTAAATGTTTAGCGAAAAATTTGACAATAAAAATAAAGTATTTAGCGGGCTTGTTCAATTACAACCACTCTTTCTAATCAATATTATGTTATAAGAGTGGTTGAAGTGGGAGACAAAAACGCAAACTACTAGCTAGCGCCTTCTCGGTTCTGTGAAACCCGAGAGAGTTGGCCAATAAAAATGCGAATCGTGGCAAGTGCCTAACTGACAACTAGCTGTCTATTACTGCCATTTTTGTTGGGCAGTCATGAAACAAAGACTTATATTATTCCCGGCCTGAGCGGCTTCTCTCTTCTTACCCAACCTCGCTTGCGATGCTGTACCTAAGGTTTCCTCTCATCAAAGCATAGTTACTACATATTTCCACAAATAAAAATGCGCTAGTTGCGTATGTGTATGTACCTTTGTAATCCTTATTTTTATCGTTTTAGCCATGCTTATCCATTATATTTTTTACCATTCAAATTTTTAATTCTTTTGTTTTCTCAACTTTTCTTAATTTAGGAAGAAGGACAAACATAAAAACTGAGTGAACCAAAAACTTATGGTGACATTCTCCTGAGCTAACGTGCATTTCTAGTATTAATTACGCTGTATCAAACCAAGCATTGTCCAACAAAGCTGCTACCACGGCTTCCAATAATAGCCATAACGGAGGCCGATTTCCTCTTTGCGCCTGGCTTTGTTGTTCTAGCTCTTGCTGTTCGGCCAGCGAAACGGAGGATGGTGTCGGTGACAAAAGAATGGGAGAAATGGAAGAGGAAGAATTTGAACAACAACGACAACAGAATAGTAATGCGGCACAGTCTTCCAATTTTGAAGTGACTGGTGCATCAGGGAATAATATAGGTAAAAAATTCTCTTTTCCAATATTTCGCACTTAAATTTATTTAAGCATCTAGAAAACACTCACCAGGAATGGATTCACTACAACATGCAAAAACTCCTTGTAGAAAAGTATCTCCGACTGTTTCCTTTGGCCCCCAAACTATAACTGCCACTTCTTCAATCAAAGGTTCTCCTATTCTAAGCAGTAGAACAACGAAAAGGAGCACTGTCGATGTCCTTCACCGGTTTGCTCAAGATCTTTGTGCAGTGAATAGCTCAGGAAGACGTGCCAAATTTCACAAATTTTCGTTAGGTGAAGAAAGGTGGAAATGGAATTCTTTGGACGGGAATACTTGTGAGCCTAGGTTAGTTTAAATTTTTACATGCTTTACTGGACACGTATCGGTCGGGCGATTTTTACGGCGTTTTTGCGGACTTTTTTTAAGAGATTAGTTAAACACATTAATTTTATCTTTTTATTGTTAGAACGAGCAAGTCATTGCCCATTTCTGGTCGTCCTTCTTCAGCCCACCACACTCAACATAATCATAACTACCAACATTTAAATAATTTATTACCTGGAAGAGATTTAGTATGTTCACCAACGCCAATTGCGGAAGATGGTCCACTTTCCTGGCAGCCTGGATTTGCTGAAGTATTGGGTATGTAAAATATTAAATACGAATAACTTTTAAATGTATATGTTAAAATAATTAAATTTGGACATTGTAATCTTAGACGTATGTAAATTCATATAATTCCTGTCCAAAATAGGGAACTACCCTTTCTCATCTCTCAACAGCATAAATACTGCCAGCAACCACATACCTACGGCTGTCATCAATTTATTGATTCAATCCCCTCCAATCAATTTTACACTTTCCTTTTCATTTTTTACATTTTTCTTTTAAAAAAATTCTTTATTAAACACTCAAAAACCCATGAATGACGAAAATATTAAGATAACAATTCTTAAATATGTCGTTATGATTTTTTTTATATTTTCTTTGGCTTCATCTTTTCCTTATTCCTTCTTTTTTATTTATTGGCCTCCTTTGTTATTATTATGTCCTGCTATTGTGTCCTTATTCTCCGCATGGAAAGTTATCGAATTTTTCATAGAAAACCAATGATAGAAGGTTGAAAATAAAAAAGTGGGCGAAATAACTACACATGTAATTCCTTACTAAATTTTCTTAAATTCTCCTCGCCTTTACAACAACGTTTTGTCCTCATATTGGGTTAGGGTATTAGCTAAATTACGGACATGAAACTAAAGCGTTTTGTGAAATTAAATTGCCACCAAACCTGAGATTTTATAAATTAAACTCAAGTCGAATAGATTTTCACTATATTTCAATTTATAGTTTTTGACTGTCCCTCTTATTTTCAAAATTTTTCAACCAAAATTTCTGTTTATTCGTTCTTTGCTTTCATAGGCTTACTATGCCAATTTTTTAAATAAATAAAGGGAGGAAAAATTTTTAAAGAAAAAGTACTTAACTTTAGTTTTCTTATTTGTTCATTTCTTTCCTTTTCTTCCACAAACAAATCATTGGCAGCCGTTATTTCCTTTAAACACAATTAAAGATCAACATTTCATTTTCCTCCCTCCTTTCTATTCTTCTCGTTTAACATGTGTTTCCAATTTTTTTATTTTTTCATTTATTATTTCAACAAAAATTTATTTCCAGCTGTTTACTATGTATCTATACATTTCTAAGGGAAGCCGAAAGGTGCGCTTCTCTTGACAAATAATAACTTCAAGCTTCTAAAAAGTTTTCTCCCTTTCTCCAACTTGTCATCAACTTAAGTAATCACAAAAAATGGCCGATCAATTCATCACTCGACTTTCAATAAACACGCCGAAAGGTTCAACTATTCAAGCACCAGCAACTCCGGATATTTCATTAGAAAATTTAAACACTGAAAATCTTCAGAAAGAGGACATATCATTGCCAAACTTTATGCATGATCCTAGCACTCAGGCTGATTTTGCTACGAATGCAGAGATGAAACGTGGACAACAATTTAATGGACCTGTTCGTGAATGTCCTAAAACTAGGAAAGCAAGTTTAATGCCGCCGCTTACTGAAGAGGATCTTAGAATTAGTGGAATGGTTTGTAATAAGAGGATAAGTCTTTACTTTTCAAATGTTTTCCAGGGCCATAAAGATCCAGAAAGTGTTGCCCAACTTTTTGGAGAAGATTTTGCTTCTCGCTTCTGCTTAGGTCCATTACTTTTACCACATGAGATTCGAGATAGCTCCGTGCCTCATGGTGTACCAACTGTCAAGATACGCCGTCGAATGACTGCTCAAAATTCCGTTGATCTTCCGAATGCCGATTCAGTTGTTGCACTTTCACCATTTGCACCAAAATTTCCAAGTGTACCATGCTGCAATACTAAAGAAGAACTTGTTATTTCTTCATATTCTGATTGTGAGCATTCTCCACAACTTCCATCTCCTTCGAATCAATGTCTGACAACTCCTTTAAATTACCCTACAAGTTCTATTCCCGGTGTGGTTCAAAACCCGCCATTACCTTTTCCTGTTGAATTAAAATGGACTGCCGATGGACGAACAAAAATGACATCTTTTGTGAGGCCAAAATCTGGCGAATTCTATTTGGGTTATTTCCTAATTTAATTCTATAAAAATTCAATAAATTTGTTCAATTAATTTAATATGACTTATAAATTTTTTAAATTTTTAACAGATATGGCTGCTTTGCATCCTGATCTCTTGCAATTCCAGCTGGCACTAAACGATTGGGTTAGTTTTTCGTTTTTTTCGATAATATCCCTTTCTTATAGATCAAACGTCAATGTAGGATTCGCGGTTCCGCTCTCTTATTAAGTTCACAGGAGCAAAATAGCACTCATTGTCAAGTCTGCGGTGATCAGCTATTGGAAGTACCTTTACAATGCGTTAGTTAACTATCTCTGCACACTTTAAAATTATTGTTCTTATTTAGGGTGATGCTGACTTTCTTTTTACTCTGTTGAGGGCGGGTGCAAATCAATCTGATAATTACGACAAAAACAACATAAAACATGAAGATCTAAAAGGCGAGGAAATAGGGGCCAATACTTTTGTGCTTGCACGTGTGGAACTCTTGGAGGAGGTATAAATTTTATCTTTTATCCTAACTTAGGTTTGGATAGGGTTTCTATGTTAAAATTTTTAACTTTTCCTCCCCTTTTAGCGCGAATAATTTTTTTATAATTTTAAAGTAATACAAGAGATCGGTTTAGAATCTTTCCTTCTACTCTCACTATGTCTTTCTTGATTGACAAATTCGTGCCTTACTAAATGTTGACATTGGTTGCTCCCACAATTCCGTAACAGCATTGCCTCAGCTGTAATACTTCAAATCTTAGTACATTTATTTCCTGCCTCAAACGAGCATTTTCCCTTTCTAGTTCGTTGTTCCTTTGTTGAATTTCATCCTCCTTGCGTCGGCGTAGTTCACGGCTTAGAATAAAATATACATTAATTTAGAGGAGACATCAAATTGGTTTTTATTGAAACCTCCTACGCGCTGAATCATTATTTTTCCGTCTTCTTTCTTTATAGGCCTGAAAGCAAAAAATTTTTCTGAGCAAAATATTTTAAATTTTACTTCGTCTTTCTTTTCATCAGGAACCGGTCTGCTTGGCCTTTTATTTGCCGAGCGTATCCTCCCTATACCACCTTCCGATGCTGCACTAAAAGCTGACTGTACAAATTTTTGTAGATTCTGGGTTTGGTACGAATGGGAGACGAATGTTGGTATATTTGGAATAGCATATTGTGGAGATATAATCTTGGTCTTGAATTTTAAAATTAGAACAATAAGGGATATTATTTTTGATTAAGATCGTCACAATACCTCTGGTTTAAGTGCCATCATTGCCGGACTTGGTTGGGTAGAAGCAAATGATGAAGACTGTACCGAGGATGGCGACGCGTACAGCGATCCAGAATCGGGAAACCATAAGTTTTGAGCAGTTGCTGAGCCGGAGATCATGTTAATCATGAAAGGGATGAGAGAAAGAATCAAGCACCTTAAATTACAAAAATTTTTTACTTAACCTGACCGAGTTATTCCCCCTTTCTCTCCTGAAAATAAAAGTAGATGGTCTTTTCTTCTTTTAATTTGCCTTAGGCAATAATTGCACTTCGTTGATTGACACTAAATTGCTAAAAATGTTTTAGCCATAGCGATAGTTTAATTTAATGAGTACAAAATTTATGAAAGGAAAAGGACTGTAAAAATAGTAAGGACAAAATGTAGATGAATAAAAAATAACTGATGGATATGTAGGTGGAAGGAGCAAATGGCAAGCTTGGAGTTCTATTTTAAGTCCAAGTAGTAATGATGGGGACATTGGGCGGCACCTAAGTAATCATTATTATGATGAGTGTTGCGACAATGACGGCATTGTATAAAGCATTTTTTCGTTAGTCCTCATCCGTTTTCGGCATTTTAACAGTCAAAGAAAATAAAAGGAAGGGGAGATCGGAAAAAGGCGGTTGCGTAATTGGAAACTAAACAGGGACGGCACAAAAAGAGTAGCAAAGACTTTGACTGTGATTTGAGGTCGTCAAATATAGGCATAAATTTAAGTTATGGGAAGTGGAAATTTATGAAAAAGTGGCTTTGTTTACCTAAATATTTTTTAAATTTAAATTTTAGTCAGTTCGATCCGCTATTAATCCTCTACTTGAAATGCTTAACAACATACTTAATACTAAAATCGGAAATGATCTGCCTCCATTACAAGCCTGTTTCTCATTGGTTGGCCTTCGCTCAAATTCAGGATTCAGTGCCGGTCTTGTATTGGCACATAATTCTGAACAGGACAGATTAGACGAACTTAAATTGCTTGACCCTCATTTGGGAATGCTTGGCACATTGATGACTCTCATGGTTAATTTTATAAAATACCTAATCTTATTTCCTAATTAAATAACAGCACAACATAGAGGAACAGCGTCGGTTAGCTCAACAATCACAAGTTTTCCTGAGCATGACCCAAAATGTGTTTTCTAGTCTGCGTGAGTAAGCAATACATAAAATCTAGTAGCTAATTTTTGGCTATTTTAAAAATTATAAATTCAAAAAATTTCAAAACTTAACTCAATTATTTTTTTCAGAAGATATGCACTTACTTGTTCGTAATATTACAAAGGTTTCTTTTTTATGTTCTAATTTTTTAACTTTAATATTCTTTAGGAAGCTAAGGCGCTGGTTCATGCAGAAATGTAAATAATTTACAAGTTTTACTACTGATTACTAAAAAATTCCATTTCCAGTTGTTCTCTTTTTCTGTTGGACAAGGAACATTCCGAATTGGTAGCTGAGGTTTTCGAAAAGAATGGCACTTCTGAAGAATATCTAACTGAAATTCGGATGCCATTAAATCAAGGCATTGTAGGACATGTGGCAACTACGGGACAAATGATGAATGTGACAGATGTTTATAAGTATTAACAATTAATTTATATGTAGATTAATTTTCAATTTCTTTTAGTCATCCATTTTTTTACCCGAAAGTTGATGAACGAACGGGATTTCTGACTCGAAACATTCTATGTTTTCCTATTAAAGACTCATCAGGTAATTTTATGAATCATGAGCTATTATAAATTTTTCTTTTAGGAAATCTAGTTGGTGTGGCTGAACTTTGCAATAAAATTGGTCGGGATACCTTCACGCGGTATGATGAACAGATTGCTGCCACGGTTAGTTGGTTGATATTTTATGGATTAAACCAATTTGTTAATTGCAGTTCGCTGTCTACTGTGCTATTAGCCTTTCACATGTAAATATTTTAACAATTTAAAATTACGTTTTTTCTTCCAGTGTTTGCTATACCGTAAATTGCAAGAAGCACATAGACGTTCACACATGGCAGCAGAATTGTTGGTTCAAGGATCGACTCTTTCCATTGCGCCAGAAGACATTCTTCGGCTTGTAAATTAAATATTTTGTTTGATTTTTAATAAATAATTATTTTAAGACTGTTAGAGATATTCCTCCTCCACTTTCCTTTCATCCTGAATTTGACAAACTTTGTTTTATTCCTCGCTCTATCGGTTCTGGCGATATTTACGTAGAAGCATCATTGGCTATATTTAGGGTAATTTAGTATGGATAAAAAATTTATTTAATTTATCAGGATTTGGGATTCATTGAACGTTTTCGCCTTCGTCGGCGAACATTAGCTCGGTTCCTCTTGATGGTGCAAAAAGGTTATCGAGACGTTCCATACCATAACTGGAGTCATGCTTTTGCTGTCTCCCATTTTTGTTATTTATTGCTACGAATGAATAAAGTGAAGGATGTAATAGGCGAGCTGGAACGCTTTGGGTTGTTGGTTGCTTGTCTTTGTCATGATATTGGTTTTAAAGTGAATTTTTCATATTTTCTATTTTATTTTATAGATCATCGAGGAACTACCAACGCTTTTCAATTACAGTCAAAAACACCTTTAGCTCAATTATATAGTTCTGAAGGCTCTGTTCTTGAAAGGCATCACTTCGCACAAACCGTTACAATTCTAGGAATGGATGAATGCAATATTTTTGAGCAATTAAATAGACAACAATATTTAGATGTACTTGATTGTATTAGAGAAGTTATACTTGCTACTGATATTGCTGCTCATCTACGTAAAGTGGTAATGAAAAATATTTAAAAGAACAATTAATTATTTAAATTTTCAGGATCGTATAAAACAGATGGCTGAAAGTAAGTAGTTGAAAAATTAGAATTTTCGTTTTACCTTTTTGCCTTTTTAACTTTCATACCTTATTTGTAAAGGTGGATTTGAAAATGGCAACGCTGAACATCGCTATCTGTTTATGTGTTTACTTATGACAGCCTCTGATCTCTCTGATCAGACAAAAGATTTTCATCATTCAAAAGCTATTGCTGAAAATATTTACAAGGAATTTTTCTCGCAGGGAGACTTGGAAAAACAAATGGGCAATAGGTTTTTTCATGTGCCTATTATTATTTAATATTTCCCCTTCAATATCCATATAGGCCGATTGCAATGATGGACAGAGACAGGGTTTACTTTAAAAAATCATTTCTTTCTAACAAAAGATTTATCTAGGCATGCGTTCCAAAAATCCAGATTGAATTTATGGACACTGTGAGTGAATTAGAAGAATTTTTTATAATTTTAATTATTTTTAACAGGTGGCACTGCCAGTTTTTAAGTAACTGTTAGATTTTCTTTAAATTTTTACATTCTTTTAAAGATTCTTGGCTGATTTATTGCCTGAACTTCGAACTACACACGAGTGAGTTAAAATTTTTTGAAAACTTGAAAGGAAAATGATTTCATTGTTAATTTTTCTCCACTTTTAGGGCAATTCTCACCAACCGTCTATGCTGGCATTCCTTAGATCAAATCCTTCTAAAACAAGGCTTTACAACAGGAGGTCTGGAATATCTCAGAGATACATGTTTAGAAGAAAAAGTTTTGATGAATGCTCTTCAAGAACAAATAGCAACCAAAGAGAAGGAAATAGAAAAGGATTTAGAGGACAACAATTAGATTAACTAACTTTACCAATATCCCCGAGCGAATATATAATTAACTACATTTAGGCATCAACATATCAACTTATGAAGGTTTTTCTCAATTTAAATAATTTGTTTAAAATATATTTTTAGTTTGGACAACCTCTTCTCCACATACGGGTCGGCATCGTGGACAGATGAAGGCGAGCAATCAGCCGCCTTTAACTTCCTTTTACCTTTTCTCCTCGTTCCCAATTTTAGTTTGATTTTACTCTGCCAAAGTCATGGTTTTTTACTAAATATTTTCGCATTTTATTATTTGATAGAGTTAATTTCACTTTCATAGATGTTAATTCCTTTTATCAAAGAGCTTTTTCCGTTTTCCTTTTTTCTATCTTACTGTTTCATAAATCCTTTTATTGCATTTTCTAAAGATTTTTTAACATTAAATTCAAACATGGCAAATTTAGATTGCATAAAAGTTGATATTTTTTAAATTATAAAAACTTAACATCACAAAAAACTAATAATCTTCGTTACTGTCTATATTCTTGTCTTGAGAAATACAGTCGAAGAACAGTGTCGGGTTGAAAGCCGATATGAACTTGAACGGCATTTGATTGTCCAGCCATTTTTGATTAAATTTTATTTAGCAAGTGCAACTGAACTTCGCCGTTCGCTAGACCAAGTGCCTTGAAATTTAAAAAGGTTTAAACTTAAACTTTATATTAAACCATAAAGCCATTTTCAGAACTGTTCTTCCATGTTGTGCTACAGTGTATTCTATTTCTGTATTGTTGGTAAAAGTCGTAAGAGTCTATTGGACCAACATTCACCATTACATCAGTGAGGAGATCACTTTTCCAGATGATTATTTGCTCTCCAGAATTAATTGAGTAAAAAATATTTTCATTGCTTAGAAAATGGTTAAGTTTAAAGATTATAAAAAAATACGTTGGGGACCACTCAAAAAGTGTCGATGACATTAATCTCTGGCCTATACTTAACGTTGACCTCGACGAAGAAATAACCTTGATCGGTTCTGGTTCATTATAATTAAAAATAAAAATTTTTTGATCATTTGTTGTACACTAAAAATAAATAAGAATTGCCGCAAAAATTAGAATTTACCGCAAAAATATTTGAAGATACTTGCGGGAATTTAATACTTGTTATTTCAGATCCATATCCTTGGGAAACTTGAGAACTACAATTGTAGAAGAATTTGCTTGTTTTAATATTTGTTGGATTAAGACGAATAATTCTTCCCTTGGATGTTCCAACAAAACATTCAGATCTTCTGACTGCTCCTTCATTGCTTTCATATATGGCCAATGAAGTGGCAAACTCTAGGTAAAAATTTGTGAAGTGACGAACTCTAGGTAAAAACCTTAAATACCTTCCAAATGGTTTCTTTGCCCATCAATATGCCTAAAACATTGTATAGAGGAAACAACCACAAATTCTATCGTTCCATTTCCTTCGCCTTCTTTATTCTCATTTCCATTATTTTTTGCCACGCTATGCAAGACTCGAAGCAGTCCCGATTCATATAAAGAAAATATTCTGGCTAGCACGCTTAAAATAGTGAGAATATGTAAATATGATTAGCTTAGACCTACCCTGCTCCAATACTTTCAGTAACTTCCATTCCTACAATTCGAAAGTCAGCCCAGTTTGAATTACTATTTCTTTTCCACTGCTCCTCGGAAATTGAACAAAAAATAAAGTTTGAATTCATTACTGGTATCAAAACTCCATTCACTAAAATATCTGTTTCCCAAACGATTGATGATCTCCATTTTAGCAAGTCCCAAGCAATTAAACTTCCATCCTTCTATTTTTCTTTTTCAGAAGTATGTTAAAAATACTTTACCAATCCTCCAAAAAGTACAGAATTGTCTGGGGCATATCGAAGAAAGGCAATTTCCTGATCACAGCAAATAAGCCTTCCAATTTCCCGAGTGGTTGCTTCAATGTCGAATTCCGCGATAAAACTTTTCTTATTTTGCATAGGATCTTAGAAATTCTTTTAGAAAGGAAAAAAAATTAACCTAGTGATTCGGCCACAAAGATGCTAATGCAGATTGTCTGCGTATTCTAAATAAAAAAGAAAATGAGTGAATTATGGCCACACAATAGGACAGTAAGACAATTTGTCCTTTGTCCAATTGTCGTGAGTTCAACTGTCCTTAAGTCAAATAAGCTTTTTGACCAGTTGTCTTATTTTCATTTGTCTCACTGTCCGATTGTCATGTCACTGAACAGACCTTAAGGGCGATTGCTGATATCCTATTTTCTTAAAAATTGTTGGATAATATTGGATTTTTTGAATTTATTACCTGAATTTTCTGTGAAAATTGAATTTAAGGATAAATTTAAGCGTCGAGAACTAAATACTGAAGAGACTTTCTCGAGGTTTGAAGGAGTTGATTGTTGAAGGAGGCCAATCAACAGCTTTGTAAATTTGCTGTAGCACTACATATTATTTTTCAATAAAAAAAACCTGGCCAGCCTCTTCTACAAAACGAGCCAGCCCAGCATTTTTCCTATCTTCTGATTTTTGAGAAGTACTAGCTGCTTTGCTATTGTATTTTCCGGTCTGAATCCCCACAGTTTTCTTTTCTATAAATTCGGTTTGACTGTAAGCATTCAATTCCGATCCTTCAGTTTGGGTAAACACCTTTTTAATAAAAAAATATTTTAATGCAAATTTTACTGTATCACTTGTCTTCTGTGTTCATTTTGTCCTGTAACTTCTTTAAAATAATCTACGAACCACTTTTGATCATTTTTTCCATTTTCTTCGATAAATCTATCGCCCTGTGGAATAGCAATTTCCCTTTGATCTGGTATAACTTCCCTTTCTTTATTAATATCCTCTTTATTCACTTTTATCCTTTCGTTATCAATAACATTTATTCTGTTATTCCCTGTCAGTTTTTTGCGCAAAATAGATTCTTCTTCCTTCTCCTCTTCTACTCGATCATCTTTTGTTTCTTCATTCTCCTCCATATCCTCTTCAAAATCACTTTCATAGTCTTCAAAATCATCTTCATATACGATTTCCTCCTCTTTCTTTTTATTCAATTCTTCATCAACTTTTGGTTTATCTCGAATTTTAGTTGTTTTTCTATTTTTTTCTTCATTATTCTTTTTGTGTTCCTTTTTCTCGTTTCCTTTCTTACTGTTTTTCCTTTCTTCCTTTCCATCCTCCCTTAATTTTTCCTTAATTGCTGCTGATAATTCTGATGATTTTCTTCTATTATTCCTTTCATCTTTACTTAATTTATCACTTTTTTCTCCAGTTTTATTTTGATTAATTAGTTGCCCTTTTGCTTTTGGTTCAACAACAGCTTTTCTAAATACAAGAAAACATTAAATACTTTCCATAATTTTGTTTACCTTTGACTGCTAACTGTATTATTAGGAATCTTCTGTTGTTTTTTCATTGATAATGGAAGATTAAGTTACATTTTACTTAAATCCGCGCTGTTCAAACGCTTGTTGCTAGGCAACATACTTTTTATTGTGCGACATTTGAGAACACAACATTTAGGAATCCAACCTTTGAGGACACGACATTTGAGAACCCGACCTCTGAGCAGCCAGCATTTAGAACCCGACATTAAAAACTCGAAGGTATAATTTACGATATGAACCGGATTAGTTAAAGTATTTAAAGGGAAAAATAAAAAATTCAATGTCTAATATAAATTTATTCTCTTTATTATCATTTATTTTATTGTCTGTGTTTAGCTTTAGCTTGCAACAATTGTCTTTGTCTAATTATTTCCCTTCCAATTCTCATAAAATCCTTCAATTTCGCTCTGTTAAGCATCAAAGCAACTCCTTTAGGTGGTCGAATAGATGGTGGGTGAATCATAGGAGTACGGTCTGCACGAGAAACCAGCAAAGGATTTGAAAATTTTTGTACAATCGGTGGAGGTGCTAGGCGGGCAGTATGCGGCGCTTAAAACGGTGTATTAACTTTAATCTTTTTATCATTTTATACCTGCCCTTTTTGGTGCTTGTGCTGTCACCAAGGGATCAAATAAAGGCAAAATAACCGAAATAAAAATTATAAAGAAATAAAGGCGTTTTAAAAATAACATTTATTTGATTTTAGAAAATTGACAAAAATTGAGGTAATGGCAAGTTTTAGAGAAAGATGGAAAATTTGAAATGCTTGAATTGGCCAGTAAAAACTGGCTTTTGTGTAAATTTTGTTTGCCTCACTTTTTTACCGTTATATCTAACACCCACCAAATTTTACAATTTTCACGGTCCGTGTAAAATTAAAAGTAATCAACCCATCTTTCCTCAAACACCTCTTTCCCGTTTTAACTTTTCCAATTCTAGCTTCCTTCCCTCTTGCTGTTTTCACTCTTTAAATAAATTTTTACAACTAAACTGAAAAGGAAAGGCACATTTAACTTTTTTATTTTTATATAAATTTTACCTTTAAATTGTTTTGATTGTAAAGGTTTATTATTACAATTTAAACATTTATTTGATTATATATATTTTCCTAAAAAAAGATATGATTCTATTCAACTCAATTTGCCTTTACTCAGTGTCGATATTCTAACCCTTTTTAGCCGTGTCGAGATCTTAACTTGCGATATTTTATCGACTCGATGTTTTAATCCATCTTTGGCGAGTCGAGATTTTAACCAACGATATTTTAACTGTCGATATTTTGTACCTGAAAACTCTGTTATTTTCTCTTCCTTCACTATTTCGCACTGATTCGGTAAAGGTCGGTTCAGAGCGAAAACAACAACTTTGATCGCGGCCAATCGAGGGCCAGCCAAACTTGTGATTGTTTTTACTTTTTTAGCCTAATCCAATCCGTGTTAATCTTTTATCATTCGAACCCCTCGATAAGTGTTATCTTTTTTCCAACCTGATGGGTCCATTTAAAATTATCATTTAGGTTTTATTTTCTAAAATTAAAAATGGCATCAGTTGGGAAAGCAGTTTCAAAAGATGTAAAACAACAAATTAGAACATCTGCTCTAGCCTTTCTGTCATTTTTAAACAAATCAGTAACACCATTTCATGGTAATTTTTAATACAAACACTAATATATATCCTTTCTAGCTGTTGAATCGTGTGAGTCGATTTTGAGGTCAGCCGGATTTGTGGAGCTATTTGAGAACCAAAGGCTTAAAGTACAACCTAAAGGAAAATTTTACATAAAAAAGTGAGCTTTTTAATTATTTAAATATCTCCCTACATTTTAGAAACGAAACTTCTATTTTTGCTTTTGCGGTTGGTGGAGCTTTCAATCCTACAACTACTGGTTATTCTATAGTTGTTGCTCACACCGATAGGTTTGTTTTGCGTTTTATTTTTATATTTGTCTTTAGTCCTTGTTTACGTGTGAAACCAATTTCAAAGAGGACTTCAGAACAATTTTTGCAGGTTAGAAAGTTCTAAAACTAATTTTTGTTTATTGCATAGGTCGGTGTTTCCCCTTATGGTGGTGGTGTTTGGCGATCTTGGTTTGATCGTGATCTCAGTATTGCTGGACAAGTGATATTTAGGGGAGCTCAAAGTGAAATTCTGCATAAACTTATTGATTTTGGAAGGCCAGTTCTTCATATTCCAAACCTGGTTTTTACTTCAATCTTTTAACGTTTGAATTATTTTAGGCGATTCATTTGGATAGTGATCGAGGTAAATTCGAGTTCAACTCTGAACAACATCTGAAGCCAATTTTGGCTCAAGTTCCATCCGACACTTCAACTAAAGATGAGAAGAAAGGTGATAAAGATCAACTTATTAGTGGTATTTCAATTATTGGCGATCATCATGATATACTTTTGAAGGTTTTATTAATATTTTATTTGTTATTTTGTGGTCCCTATTTTCACCTATTTTTAGTCTATTGGCGAATTGGCTGGTTGTGAGCCAGAAGAACTTCTTGATTTAGACCTCTATTTGTATGATACACAGCCCGCTGTAAGGTCTTACCTATAGACACTATAAATTTTTTAAAGAATTTAACCGGGCTTGAGGAAGAGTTTATTTCTGGTGCTAGACTAGACAATTTGGTGGGGACCTACACTTCTATAATGGGACTGGTACAAAGTTTAGGCGATGAACAGGCATTCTCTACCGACCAAAATATTCGCCTTGTTGCTTGTTTTGACAATGAGGAGGTTAATTTTCTTTTTCTTATTTTATCTTTAGAGCTATTTAATTTCAGGTTGGAAGTGTTAGCGCACAGGTTAGAGGGGAACATAGTGAGAATTCTATTGAATTTTACAGGGTGCTGCCTCTCATTTTATGGAATGGCTTATGCGCCGTATCGTGGCCTCCCCTGATGATCCAAATGCTTTTGAATGTGCGATTGGCCGTTCCTACCGTTTAGTATATTTTAGATTTATGGGGAGATTTGATTTGTAAAACTTATCAAACAAAATTTAGTGGTTAGTGCAGATCAAGCGCATGCTTGTCATCCCAATTATGCAAACAAACATGAGGTTTTTTTATTTTATCTTCACTTTTTACTTAAAAAATTTTAAAGGACTGTCACAAACCAACTTTCAATAAAGGCGTAGTTGTCAAAATAAATGCAAATCAGCGTTATGCAACCTCGGCAGTAACACATTCTATATTTAAAATAATTGCGGAATCAGCAGGGATTCCTATACAGGTTTTAAGTTGTTTTCTATGATTATAAATTGCAAAAATAACAGAAAGTTGTTGCAAGGACCGACCTACTTTGTGGGTCAACAGTGGGACCAATTTTGTCTGCCAAATTGGGAATTCAGGTTTTCTTTTTGTTTTCATATTTGCCAAACTTAATTCTAAAGACAATTGATGTAGGCTGCCCTCAATTAGCCATGCATTCTATTCGAGAACTTGGAGATACCTCATCGATTCATTATGCTACAACGCTTTACTCGGTTTGGAGGAAATTTTTCTAAAGGTTTATTTTGATTTTTAGCAATTTTTCAACAAATTGCCGTCTGTTTTGGGTTCCCTAAAGAAACATGAACCACCAACTCTAATGAACGTTGATTGATTTTAAAGGGTATAAAACTTATTTTTAGATTAGGTTATTAACATTATGCAAATTATATGTAAATTATTCTTGTCCAGTTTCCGATAAATAAACCTCACTAGTTTTTTACTTCCTTGCTTTTTCGTAATTATCCATAAACCATTTAACTGACTCATCTATTGCTTTCTCAAAAGGAGTGAATTTAAAATCAGGCAAAAAAGAGCGAAGCTTTTTGTTTGAAGCCGTTTTCTGTTTAAAAAATTGTAAGAAAAAAAATTTAAACCTTTTAAAACCTTAAATTGGCCATCAGCTTTGCTCGTGTCAAAGATTACTTCACCCGTAAAATCCATTGCCTTGACAATTCCATTAACGACATCTTTAATAGTCACCTCATCTTCTTCCCCGACCGAGAGAATTATTGGCTCGATTGACTTAATTTTGACTTTTAAAATTTTTTTTCCTATTTTCTTTTACCTGATAATCACGAAGTGCCCAAATAAATAGACGGGCCAAATCATCAGAAAATATAAATTGGCGTAGTGGTTTCCCTGAACCAAAAACTGTCAGAGGTGTCCCTTCTTTTTTAGCCAAATAACATTTATGTATGAGTGCAGGGATTACATGAGCGTTTTCTAGAAGATTTGATTCGTCATCAAAAAAATTTTTGAGTTACCCAAATTATAGTTGTCGTGTGATCCGAAAACATTGCAAGGGACTACGGAAGTGTACCTAACAAAAATTTTTTAAGTAAAAAAGGGTGGAAAATTTGAAAAAATTAACCAACATTCTGTTATGTTCCTGTGCATAGCCACGATTGAGGACGTCGATCCTTCAAATAAAAATTTATAAATGACCCCAAACCTTTCAAAATTTAAATAGCCTAGCTTACATCCGTTTAGCATATGAATATCCAAAATTGCTTTCGTGTGGTGCTCCATTGTGTATCTAATATTTTTAAATAAAATAGAAAAATCGGAAAAAACAACCATTGTCTCATCAATTGGATATGTAGTTTTATCAGGAAAAATACACGTAGAAAGGCAAGAAACACACTTTTGAACACCGGTTTCGTGGCAACATTTTAATACATTTTGAGAAATATCCTAGAAGATTTGTAAGAATATTTTCTGGAACAAAAAATTTTCGCTTGCCAAATTCTTCGTGAAAAATTGCAAATTGTGTCGCAAATTGTGAAACAATCCACCAACCATAGCTGCCAGGTTTATAACCTTATTTTGAAGTATATTTGATATAAATCTAATATAAAAATACGTGGGTTGGTTTAATCTTCTCAAAAAGTTTTCGAGTTTGCTCCAGGTCTGTCAGATCACAATCACTAGATCCAACAAAAAACCATTCCTCGTTGGCCTTTTTCTCTCCATTAGTAATTATCTGTAATTAAATTTTAATTGCCTATAATTCTAATAAATTTTTAAAAACCTTTTCAATAGCTTTACCAACTAGGCCTGAACCGCCAGTGACTAATATTCGGCATTGCTCAGGTTTTTCTCCCATTATGAATCAAAAAATGTTGAATGAATTCAAAAAATATGCTGAAAATAATTTCTTTATTTTAGATGTGTGTTGATAATGCCACGTGTCGATGAATATGGAAATGTGCGGAAAAATGAAGTCAATGAAGAATTTTTTTCTCATTATATTCGAGAGATGTTGGAAAAAATGACAACAAAACTACCACGTTTGTAAAAATATTTTTTTATTACATAGTTTGAAAAAAATTGTTTTTCTCTTAGGACAATAGTGTTAAAATAAACATTTAAAGACAGTTTTGATTTAAACTTTAATCTTTATGAATTTATTAAATTAAAATGAAATCCAAAAAAAAAGTAAAGAAAAATCATTAAATAAGGATTTTTATTTTTAATTTATTACACAGGATGAACGAGAGCAAAAGGAAAAAGGAAGAATAAAAAATGGAAACAGGTTTCTCACAGCGCTCAAGATGATTTTTGAGATGCGAGAGCTTGAGGCGTATATTCCTTCCTTCAATTAGCAAATAACCGCTGCTATTAATAAGCCTACCGGAACAGCTAGCTAACAACATCTGTCGCGCAGGATCGATGGTGACACCAAATTGGAGAGATTGTGGAAAAAAGAAAAACTTCTTGACCCACAGCCGCCAATCGCCAAACACAAAATCCACTCTCTTCGCCTCATTTGACAGCCTTAGAGGTTCTTCAAGAGCCTTTTCGCGATATTTGTGACTTTGATTTTTTGAATAAAAGATGTTAGGAATAAATGAATTTGAAATCTACCAGAATAATAATACCAAAACTTTACATTCGGATTATGTTTACAGGCAAGAAACTTCTTTTAAATGTATAAAATTTCTAATTTTTAGATTCGCTCTTCCCTTCGAGAGAGTGCACGACAAGGTTGGGTGGACCAGCCTCTTCCAGGTTTAAATCTTTCCAATCTATTTTATAACAGAAATATTCTTAAGAGGTATTGGTATCACTCAATCACAGTTTCTCTCCTTTACTACGCATTTGTGCGACTTTTGCAACGTTTGATGCGCGACCGTCAGCCCTTTCAGCTTCGTGTTCCTCTCATCGTTTGGAACTTTGTATTGGCAATATTTAGTTTTGCGGGACTTGTTCGCTTCTCTGAGGTTGTTTTGCCTGTCTATTTTTACCTTTATTGTGTTTAGGATTTTCTTTACAACTTGACAAAACATGGGCTGGTATATTCAATTTGTCATTCGTGTAATCCGGACAGTGTGGCGGCCTTTTGGTTGATTTTTATGTTTAAATTAAAAAATTTCCTGACTAGGTCATTGTTGTTCGCCTTCTCAAAAATTGTTGAATTTGGTGATACTTTATTCATCGTGCTTCGAAAACGGAAACTCATTGTTTATAAAATTTTTAAAATAACAATAAATCATTCAAATTTTCAAGTTTCTTCATTACTATCACCATGCTGCAGTATTTGTTTACACTATCCATTCTGGTACTGAACACACCGCTCCAGGCCAGGCATTCATTTCGATGAAGTATTCTTTTTTTAAATTAGTTTAAATTCTTTTTTAGTTTCCTTGCCCACTCCGCTATGTATTCGGTTTTTCTTTTGATTAAATTTAAAATAATGCCATTTATTGCAGTACTATACAGCCAAGTCTTGTGGCATAAAAGTTCCAAGACCTATAGCTATGGCGGTGACTAGCATCCAAACAGCTCAAATGTTCTTGGGAGTTGCTGTTTCCACATTGGTTCTGAAACTGAAGCTTTTGGACGGGTATAGGTAGGAAATCTTAATTTGTCACTTAAACCGTTATTCTTTGAATTTCGTCATTTTTGACGTCAATTTTTAGATGCCAGCAAAGCTGGGCCAACTTAATATTAGCATTCGCTATATATGCCAGTTTTGCTCTTCTGTTTGTACGCTTCTTCGTTGACGCGTATTTGCATCGCAACCGAAAGCAAAAAGAAAAATAATTCGAAACAGCTATACTAATCTTGTGCTGATTTTTAAAATGAACCGGATATCTGATCAACACACTAATTACAAAAAAAAATTCTTCCTATTTTTTATCGAAATTTTATCAATTTTATTTTTCTTATATACACACCTATATATTTATTTTCAATCCTGGGAAAAAATTTTTCTGCCTGAGTACTTAAAATCCATCTCTTTTGTGTGCACAACTCGCATTTCCTCATCCATTTGTGTGCCTTTTGCTCCCACTCTGTTTTCTTCCCGCTGCCTGGCCGAGAGCATTTTGATGGAGACAGCCGCGACGTTGGGATGGGCCACCCATTGATTTTCCTTTGGCTTTTTCTTCTCCTCTTATCCTTTGCTCCCTAGTGACCGTCCCCGCTTCGTTTTCTAGCTGTATAGAGCGCTGAAAAATTTTACCCAGAAGATCGAACCCTTTATTTTTTTAGTTATTTTTCTGGAATGGTCCTGCCGTGGACTTGGACAGAAATTCCTTTATTTTATTTCTTTTCCTATTTTTTTTATTTTTAAGAAGTGGAGTTTACTTTAGCCTGCATTTTTATGGTTGTCGGTAATTTCTTTCCAAAATTGTTTGTGCCACACTTACATTTCCCCTAAAAATTTTCACTTCATTTGTAAATAAAAAACATTTTATAGTGACTTTTCTTCAATTTTAAAGTCTAGCAATTCATTATGATTTAAATATTATAAATAGAAATTTCTTCGAATTTTAAAACAACATTTTTTAAATGTATTTTTGCTTCTTGTCTGCTGTCGCCTTCGAAATTTCCTTCCATCCAGAAACTAGTCAATTCCAATTTGTTGACAGCTAATTGCTTTTTTCTTCATCAATTAGCTTTAAATTTTCTATTAACAAGTGGCAAATAACCCAGATTTTTCTATTAATTCACCAAGTATGGTTTCTCCGACTAATCCAGGTTATTTTTTTAGAAATTTGTAGGCGTCCAAATTACATATATTTTAGTCCAAATTTAATTTGGCCGGCTAAATTCAATTTGGCCGGCTGAATTCAAATTTACCGGCCAGATTAAATTTGGTCTAAAATGTAACTTGGAGGCTGACATATTCACTTTATGCTTCAAAAGGTTAAGTGATTGTTTTTAATCATTTTATGTGATTTTAAGCCAATAAATTTAAAAACTTCGCCTCCCTTTAACCATCTTCAATTATTGTCTATCTTACAGACGATATTAGAAACAAGTTAATTGCATATTAAAAAACTGAGAAAATCTACATATTATTGGAGATGCAACAAAAAAGCGGCATTTTGCCGAAGGGAATGTGAACCAGAGCCTAAAGAAAGTGTCCAAATTTCCTTTCAGCCTTTTGCACTTCTAAGTCCATGAATATGAGAGCGAGAGAAAGCAAACATACAAAATCCCCCTCACCTCTTGACGTCACTAGCGACAAAAAACGATGGTGTTACATCCTTTTGTCGCTGACCTAGGTCTATGCCGCTTATTGAGGGAGGCAATGCTAGAAGAGGGAGTATGTATACGTGAATGAGGAAGCGCGTTAGACGTGTAAGACCGTATATGAAGACGAAAGTAAAAGGAAGGAGGACCGATATAAATCGATCCACCCCTCTTTTTTGCTTTTTATCCCTTTTCTCATTTTTCTTTCGCTTTCTGCGTCCAAATTGCTGCCAGCTTTCAAATCAAAGTGAGTGAAAAAGAGCGAAAGTGGACGGGAGAGTGTGTTCGAAACTGTGTGGAAATGAAAGAAAAAACTGAGTAAAATTGTGAGATGAAAAGGATACATAGGAGAGAGCTGTCAATACCGCTCTTGCTTATCTTTCGATCACCCCTCCCCGTTTTACGTTCTTTTTCCCATCACTCATTCGATTTTTAATTCAATATTTAATCCTGTCATTCCTATCGATATACTTTTTATACATTCTATATTTGTAAATTCACGTTAATCGGATTAATTTTAAACTAGAAAATTTTTCACATTTTATCAGTATCATTTTACATTTTTATCATTTTTTCCAAAAATTTGGGCCATAATGACGTTTGACATTTTTCCAAAATTCTATTTTTGGGCATTTTGTAAATCGTACTGTTTTACACTTTCGCAATTCACTTTTTGAAAATATTCGGCATTCGAAATTTCAAAATGTAAAATAACGTAATATCAAAACATTAAACGCCAAAATCGTATATTCGACAAAATGTTACCTATTTCGCTATAAATTTCACTGTTAATACACTAATTTTTAAAATTTCTTTTAATTATAGTTAATCAACAGCCTTCTGCTTCTTCTGGGCAGTTACCACCTTCTCTGCCTCCCATAACAATCCCCCAACCCAGCAATTCCTTCTCTGCAAGACAAGTAAAACCACAGATCAAAACCAACGTTGCGGTGGCTTTCTCGGAGTGTAGTAGCGCACAAAATTCCCCAACATCTGCCTGTTCATCAACTGGTTATTGTCCATCTTTCCGGCATCCGGGTGTCAAATCGGCGGCGCGAATCGCCGGAACATCGCAGAGCCCAATGCGCTCTTTATCAAGTGCCTCTGGTGGTAAATTTTAATTTATTTCCTAACATATTAAAATTTTTATTTTTAGGTCTTTATTTGAGTGCTCCTGGTAAAATAATTCTTTTCGGTGAACATGCAGTTGTATATGGACGGGTAAGCATTTCAATCAAAATTTATTCAAAAATTTAATTCTTAGACTGCAATCGCGGGCTCTATAGATTTGCGCACTTATTTGTCTCTTTTTACCTCAGCTGATGGACGCATTTATTTGTGTTTACCTGACATGAATATTGAAAAGGTTTTGAGTTTTAAATTATAAATTTTCAAAAACAAATTTTTTAGACGTGGCTATTGAAAGATTTGCAGAGAGAAATCTCCAAACTTCCTAGTAAAATATTTTATAAATTCTACTATTTCAAATTCATTTTTAGATGATCTTTTTCTGCTAGCAGAAGAGCCTCCCTCCCTAGAATTAGTTGTCCCTATCGCAAAAAAATTATCTGGCGCTTCAGAAGAACAAAGTGGTGTACAAAATTTAGCAATTCTTGCCTTTTGGTATTTACTCATCGGTGTGGTAATCCGACGACGGTTTGTTTATTTTTTATTTGCCTCTGGGTTTTGTCCTTTTTACGTCAGTGGTTTGACTTTTTTCTATTCTCCATCCTTTCTTAGGGCCTTGGATATTCAACAACAACAAGAAGAGAATGAGCAACAACAGAATTTAGACGATGCTTCCTGTTCATTACCACAAACCGATGGATCTAAAACTTGCCAGTTACATGACCCAAAGACCAAGTCCGTAAAGCAACCTTTGTCTGTTTGGTATGTCATGCGGTGGTTGTGTTTTTTTGTTTTTTTCTTTCTATTATTTTGTATTTTTAACTTTTTGTCAACTAATTATTGTCATTTATGTTGGTTTTTATGTCAAAATTTTTGGAAATTTTTTTCTCCCATCATTAACTTTTTTTATTTTTAGGGATCTCCTAGCAGTCAAAGTCACTGTTCGTTTTAAACTCCCCTCCTGTGTAGGACTTGGATCATCAGGTTAATTTTAAAAAATTTTTAATTGTTTAATTTCCCTTTTAAGGAGCGTATTGCGTTTGCATTGCTACGGCATTGCTTCAAACTGCTGGTTTAATACCCCCTTCATGTGTTCCTACAGACTCTGAGGATTCCTCAACGTGGGATGAACAACACCTAGATATGGTAATTATTTGATTTTATTGGGATTTTTGATTTTTAAAGATCCGGAAATGGTCTTCAGCAGCAGAATCTTTAATTCATGGTAGAGCGTCAGGACTTGATGCGGCTATTTGCACTTATGGTGGAATTGCAAGTTATATGCCTGGAAAGCGACTAGAAAACTTACAAAAGTTTGTGACGTTCAAAATTTTTATAAATTAATTTTTTAAAGTATTCCCGACTTGAAAGTAATTCTAGTCAACTCAAGGGTTGAGAGGAATACTTCACGAATGGTGCAAACAGTTAAAGATAATTATAAAAAGGTTTGGATTTTTTATTTAGTAAAATTATATTTTTCCCATATTTTTAAAGTATCCAGCAGTTGTTGAACCTATTTTTGATACAATTGATGCATTAGCCTACGAAGCGGCAAAAATACTACAAAGGCAATTCTTTTTACTAAATACAACAGATAGAGGAGGAGGAGGGGGAGAGAATGGTTCTTCATTAGAGAATGGTGGACGTTCAGCAGCGCTAAGTCCTCAAATTACTTTGACTGACGGGCCCGATTTTGCATGCAATAGTGTTGGAAGCCACCATCAAAAAAATCTTCAGCCCTCTTCTTCTTGTGCCGCAGGTTCAGGTGGTGGTCGCTCTCCCTCATTAGGCGGAGGTTCTTATGCAGCTGGAGGCAAGCGCGGTTCAAATGCCTCAGCAATTAGTGGCGTTTCTGCTGGGACAACACGAATAGAAAGAAGCGAATTAACAGACACTTTTGACCGACTCAATGAGCTTTGCCGAATAAACAATCAACTACTAATTGCACTCGGTATTTTTTTTTGCATTTAATAAATATGAATAAGCAAATTAAACCAAAAAAAATTAGAAAAAAAAGTGTATAAATAAATTTTAATTTTTTTTTCTTTTTATAGGGGTTGGACATGCTAAAGTTGATCAAATTAGCACACTTCTGTAAGATAACTTTAAAAAAAGATGTAAAAGGTCAATCATTTTTCAGTGGAAGATACGGCATCTACCCTAAAATGACTGGCGCAGGTGGGGGTGGATGTCTATATGCGTTTTTAAAACCAGGTGAGATAATTTGGAGTTTAAATAATTTTAAATCTATTTAAAGAAACGTCTCAAACTCTGCTTAATATGATTAAAGACGAACTTCGCAAAGATGGCTATGAAATGTGGCAGCCAGCGCTTGGTGGTAAGCATTGCTTTTTAAAATATTTCAACTAATATTCCCATAATTTGAAGGCCCAGGCGTTTTGCAACACCAAAATAAACCAGAATTGTTTGCTTCTGCCTCCAACAGTTCAAGCGCCTCAAGCACTGGAAGGGGAAGTAGTTCTTCAGCAGCAGTACCTGTCTATGGTGGAATTTCTTCACGTTCGAACACGCCTGCCAGTTCTCACCAGTCGACTCCGGCTGTTCGACACAAAAAATAATTCATTCCTAACCCTTTTTTTAACCCTAATAATTTTTTTATAATTTTCTTGTAGGTTTAGGCATTGTTCTTTTTTCCCCTTTCCTAAATTTTCATGCTCGATTACCGAGCAAAATGGCGCTCCTCCCTATTTAAGTGCCTTCAAATAATATTTTTATAGAGTTGAGCAAAACTGATACTTAATGGGAACACAAAATCGAAATTCAAACGTCGACGAAAATATGAATCGAAGTACCCAGTCTTGCTCATATTTAATTTTTCACACGTTCCAAATAAGAAAAACATCCTATGCGAAATAATCTTCTTAATTAAATAGGATCTAATTTTAAATATTGTATGTATCTACCAAACGGCTATAAAAAATCCTGCTCTAACACTTGACAATTTTCATTGCAATAGTTTATATATCTCCCACTTTGTAATCAGAATAGGTTTACCCCTCTTTTTTGTTCTACCCCCATAGTTTATTCTTCTATATTTCTACCATTTATTTGTTGTTCGAATAAATATTCTAGTAATGAATGGACGTTTAGTGCCATGAAAGTACTACCCCTGGTAAAAAATGCAATATTCGTGTTTCCAGGATTTTATGGGATGCTCAAACTTTAAAAGGTACAAATTATTTTATTTTAGGTCTTTTAAAAAAATATAAAATTATCATAACTTAGTTATCAAACAAAATATCGAAGCCATTCATTTATATTTATGAGCAATGATCAGAGGAGAGAGCAAAATTTGGTTCTTGCCTTCTGCGCGGATTTCGCCTCACCATCCGTCTTCTTGTCCAAGTGTTCGTCAATATTTGCTTCGGTGCCAGAAATTTTTGAGTCTTCGTTTCCTAAAATCAAAAATAAGTATGGGAAAAATAAGTATGTATAACCTTTAATTGAGCGGTCCGTCACTTCCCCCAAAGTTTCCAAATGAGGAGAATCAACCAAAGGTCCCTCAGTCTTGTTCTCTTCAGTATGTTTGTCATCCATTTCCATACGAGGAGAATCAACCAAAGGCCCATCCGTCTTCTTGTCCAAATGTTCGTCAATATTTGCCTCAAATCCAGAAATTTTCAAGTTTTCGTCCTCTAAAATTAAAAAATAAATATGGCAAAAATAAGTATAACCTTTAGTTGCGAGGTCAGTCGCCTTCCCAAAAATTTCCGAACGAGGAGCATCGACCACCAAAGATTCCTCAGTTTTATCCTCTTCAGTATGTTTGTCATCCATGTCCATACGAAGAGAACCAACCAAAGGCCCATCCGTTTTGTTGTCCAAATGCTCGTCAATATTTGCCTCAAATCCAGAAATTTTCAAGTTCTCGTCCTCTAAAATTGAAAATAAATATGGCAAAAATAGTTTAGTTTCGAGGTCAGTCGTTTCGAGGTCACCTTTAGTTTCGAGGTCAGTCGCCTTCCCAAAAATTTCCGAACGAGGAGCATCAACCACCAAAGATCCCTCAGTTTTATCCTCTTCAGTATATTTGTCATCCATGTCCATACGAAGAGAACCAACCAAAGGCCCATCCGTCTTATTCTCTTCCGAATGTTCGTCAACATTTGCCTCGGATACGGAAATTTTGGCGTCTTCGTCATCTAAAATTAAAAATAAATATGGTAAAAATAAGCCTAACCTTTAATTGAGAGGTCAGTCACTTTCCCAAAAATTTCCAAACGAGGAGCATCAACCACCAAAGATCCCTCAGTTTTATCCTCTTCAGTATGTTTGTCATTGTCATCCATTTCCATACGAAGAGAATCAGACAAAGGCCCATCCGTCTTGTTCTCCAAATGTTCGTCAATATTTGCCTCAAATCCAGAAATTTTCAAGTTCTCGTCCTCTAAAATTAAAATAAAAATGGCAAAATTAGGTATAACCTTTAATTGCAAGGTCAATAACTTTCCCAATAATCTCCTGAACCAATTGCTCGTCTTGCTCAGTAGCCATGTCAGATACGAATAAAGTCAATAAAATAAGTCAACCAAATAATTGATTCCTAAAAAATTTTAAATTAAATGTATTGCCCTAGGGGATTATTAATTTTTTATTTCTAAAATGAAGTAAAAAGGCAAATCATTAAGCGAATCCTGAGAGAGCAAAAAGTGTATACAGGAAAAATATTTCCGGTATTAGCGTTACGTAGTTAAATAAAAATATAGAAATTAGAAAAAGTAAGCTGTCAAATGGATTTTTATATGTCCATTTTTCGCAATAATAATGTCAAAGGTTTAAAAAATTAAAAAAATAAAAAGTAAATTTGATCAGTTTTTTTAAAAATGAGTAATGTTCTTAAGCAATTTGGTCGAGGCTTCCTGAATTTTCTTCAATTTAAAGAGGAAAATGCTGGATGGAATAAAATGAAAAGGAAAGTAAATAAATAAAATGAGAAAGAATCGATTTACTTCCTAAGCAAGTTTGTTTTTTGGGTTTTTGTTTTTTTCCACAATTATTGAAAAAAATACTCTTAAATTTCACTTGCCCTAATGAACAAAGAAAACAAAGATTGATTTTTACAATGTAAAAGAAAAATTTAAAACTAAAACATAAATAAAATAAAAGTGACAAGTAGATGAACATAAATCGTTCAGATAGCAAATTTTAGATTTTAGATTTTCAAATCTAAATCCATTTTGAAAAAAACGATTTGCCAAATAATTAATATTTTTCTCTAATTTGAATTTCCACTGTCTTTTTCATTCTATCATCTCTCTCTTTCTATAGTGTTCTTTTTTACTTCTCGTTTTTCACATTTTGCCAAATCCATATTTTGCCAATAAGGGTAAAAACTTACATTTTGTCAACAACCTTTTTTGACAAAATGTAGGGTTTTAGCGTTATTGGCAAAATATAATGTTGGCAAAATGTGGAGAGCCCTCGAATTTTTATAAAAAAATTTTAATATCGCCCGTTCAAATTTTTAATTTCAGTACTCTCGTTCTTAAGTATAACTATTAAAGAACGTCAAGAATTGAATAAGCAGAATAATCCAATTTTCTTCCGTGACCGGACAATCCGTCAGTGGACAATCCGGCAGTGGAAAATCCGTCAGTGGACAATCCGTCAGTGGTTGGACAATCCGTCAGCGGACAATCCGTCAGTGAACAAATTCGTAATTCCTACCCATATCCAAACTACAATGGCTAAAAATTTTCATGTTTTCGTGCGGGGGATTATCAGAGATATCGAAAATTTGGAGATTAACGAGGAAATCGGCAGATTTAACTGGATTAAAAGGATATCATTGGATTTGGAGGATATTCGGCAATTTGGTTGAATTAAGCAATGTCGATGGATTCGGAAGGATATACTGGATTTGAATGGATTAGATTTACATGATTAACGGATGGGATTATGTTGGATTTAGATTAATATTGTAGGATTTTGTGAAATCTCTGAATAAGAGAGATTGTTTTTGGATGAAAATCAATGGAACATGGTCCAAATCCTCTTAATCCGCCTATATCCCTTGATATCCCACTTAATCCCCGAAATTCATCTAATCTCACTAATTCTTCGATGACTATCATAATACTGCAAAGTTTGTATATTCCCCCTAATAAAAGAATATCTTTAAAATCCCCGATGTCTCCCAAATCGAATGATATCCTTTTAATCTAGCTAAATCTGCCGATTCATCGTTAATCTCCAAATTTTCGATATCTCTCATAATCCCTCACACGAAAACATGAAAATTTTTGGCCATTGTAGTTTGGATATGGGTAGGAATTACAAATTTGTTCACTGACGGATTGTCCACTCACGGATTGTCCGACTACTGACGGATTGTCCACTGACGGATTTTCCACTGCCGGATTGTCCACTGACGGATTGTCCGGGAGCCTTTTCTTCACATTTCCTTTGTTGCTTCATCTTCCTCTTTTTCTAAGATTTTTCCATAATTTAATCAACTTTCCAAATTTGTGTCACATTCTTAACTATCCATGCATAAATTTAAATTTGTTTTATGTTCCACGCTTTTTCGCTTTTCCCTTTTTGGGAATGAAACAATTTGCTTAAATGACGCTTTACTAAAAACTTTGTTACTCACCACTCTTTCTTGCTTACTCAAATAGAACCAAAATGCACTCATTTTATTACCCTCTTTGACAAAAATAGAGTCCATCATCTTCTCTTTTATTACTTTTTTATCCCATGAGAAATGGATGGATTTTTGTTTAAATAACTAGCGAAAACAAAGAATAATACGTATTTCTTTCTTATATTGCACAATTTTCTTTTGAAGATTATCCGACAAGGCGACACTTGCGAACCGAAATTTGCGGACACGCAACAGATTATTTTAACACATATCTAATTTTTTAACAAAAAATGCCGAAGGAGGTTATTCCGAGAGAATTGCATTCAACTGGGGGAACAAGTAAGTAAAAACTTTAAAATATTAAATCTCTTTAAAACTAGACTTTTCAGTTCCGCTTCCTGGAGCAGCAAATTCTCCTCATTCCCGTGTTGAGCTTATGTTGGAAGCCAGGTAAATTATACTTATAATTTAATCCAATTTGCCTGTTCAGAGGCCTACAAGACTTGGATATACTCTCCAAATCCGATCCTATTTGCATCGTCTATTTGAAGGGACTTGGATTAAGGAGCGATGAATATTTTGAAATTGGACGAACTGAAGTGATTTATAACGATTTGAATCCAAAATGGAATACCAAAATACAGCTTGACTACTTTTTTGAGGTATTCTTGCTTTTTGGGGATTTTTGTCTTAATTTTTTTTATTTTTCTTTCTTAAATTTTTAAATAAGACGAAACAAATTTTGAAATTCGATCTTTATGATATAGACAACGAGAACACTGTTGATTTATCAGGGCATGATTTCTTAGGTTTTATTTAATTTTTAGGGTAAATTTTAGTTTTAAAATTTTAGGCAGTTGTGAATGCCATCTTGCCGACATCTGTGCGACATCGGAAGATTTTTTGCGTCTGGATTTGAGGTTTTTTGCTACTTTAAAAAATTTTTTTGAGATTTTATTCTTTTTCAGAAATGGAAAGAAACAAAAAGGTGTTCTGCTTGTTCGAGCCGAGGAGGTGGATAATGGTCAAAAAGAAATTGTCTATTTGGTTTGCCATGGAAAGAGGGTTGCTATCCCCCACTTTTGTTGCTCCTGTCTTTTTTCAATTGATCCTTTTTTGGAATTCCATCGGATTTATCCAAACGGATCGTATGAAACATTTTTTTAATTCTCAAAAAAAAATTTTTTAGAACGCAGTTGGTGCATAGAACTGAAGTTGAAAAGAACACAATAAACCCAGAATGGAAGCCTATTGAAGTGAGCGTGAGACATCTTTGTGAAGGAGATAAGAACAGGCAATTTTTGGTTGAATGTTATGACTTTAAAATTACTGGAAAGTTTGTTTATTTTTATTTTTCTCCCATTTAAAAAAATTTTTTAAAGTCATATTTTCCTTGGTTCTGCTAAATTAACGGTCAATCAATTAACCTCTTCAAAAAATCAAAGCCAAGTCATTCCTCTTGAAAAACAAAAGAATTGTGAAAAGGGAGCCATACAATTCCTTCAAGCGACCATTAATCGAGAATTTACTTTTTTGGATTTCATTAAGGGAGGGTATGTTTTAGAAGGAAAGTGTAAAAATAGTTTTGGCATCAATTTAGAATGCAACTCGAATTTGCAGTCAGCATTGATTTTACAGCATCGAATGGAAATCCTAGAAGCCCAAGTTCTCGACATTACGTTGATCAGTTTTATCTCAATCAATACGAGCTTGCGATCAAATCTGTGCTTGAAATATGCGAGGTAACTAATTTTTAAAGCATTTTGAATTGACTAACTATTTTAGCATTATAACACAAGCAAGTATTTTGAGGCATTTGGATTTGGTGCAAAAATAATTCCGAGTCAATATGTTAGCCATTTTTTCAACTTGGTAAGTATATTTATATTTTTTAAAAGATTGTTTTTAGAATATTGAAACCAACCAATCGGGAGTATATGGAGTAAAAGGAGTTATGGACGCTTACAGGAATGTATTGAGCCGGGTTGAACTTTATGGACCTACAAATTTTGAACCAACGGTGCGCACGATGCTAGAAAAGTGTAAAACTTTCCCGAGAAACGGGTCGAGATATCAGGTTTACTTTATTATAAAAGAATGTTTTATAGAAAATTATACCCCAACAGATTCTGTTGATATTAACTGATGGATTAATAACAGACATGGAACGGACAAAGTTGGCAATAATTGAGGTATTGACTAGAACGTTAATTTTTTTAAATTTTTCTCGATTTTTTAGGCATCTGTACAACCGCTGTCAATTATTGTTAGTCCCTTCAAAACTTAAAAATAATTCATTATTTAGATTGTGGGCGTTGGAGATGAAGATTTTGCAAAAATGGATGAATTGGACTCCGATGAATGTTTACTGAGGCATGGAAATTACGTTGCCAAACGTGATATTGTTCAGGTTCATTTTAATTTTCTACTCCTTTCAATTATTCTTTTAAATTTTTAGTTTGTTCCTTTCCGTGATTTTTATAGTGCTGTTCGATCAGTTGACAGGTTTTTTGGATATTTATTGTCAAAATAACCATTTAAAATTTTTAAAGTAGAATTTCTGAACAGCAACAAATGCAGATTCAAGTTGAACTGGCCAAGGTTTTTTCTTTTAAAAAATTTGAAATTCAATTTTTTAAATTTTTCTAGGCCGTGTTAGAGGAAATACCATATCAAGTAACGTCGTATTGTAAAGCGAATAAAATTCAGCCATTGAACGGTTAATTAAAGCAAAGCTTAATGGAAGATGACCAACGATTCTACCAATTGAACCTCATCATTTTTATTCGACTTAATCTGTCTTAAGTTCACTTGCCATTAATTAATAATGTACTTATAAACCCTAAAATTATAATAGCTCAAAATATTCCAATAAGTATGACAAAATGTAAATTCTTTTTTTTTATTAAAAGATGGGACTGCCAACTATCTTTTTTTTAATTTTTTTCGGAAAACGTCTACGAGAGGGATGATAGTTGGCAGTCTTTGATTAAATATATAATTCCGTCTTATCAAGATAATTTTTTTCTTAATTTTAAATAATAAAATCATATAGAAGTAGGGTATTTTAAAGGGGGTGAGTTTATTTGAGATTAAAAATCTAAATGTTAGAAAGGAAATGAGGTCATATTTTGGTGCTATGTCAGCACGCGCTATTTTAGTAGGGCTATTGGGAAATTTCTGCATGAATATCGAAAAACATAGAAAATTATGTATAAGGAGCGGATCAGTATGAAGTCCTTAAACCCAAAGGAATCCAAAAAAAACATAAAAACCCAGGAAGTGAGTATTACAGGGACTAATGTAAGACCGAAATTCGAGGCATTTTCTGGTCGAATATCCTATGCCCGACCCAATCTTTCGGACCAAGTTGGTTTACTTGGGCAACCCTAATAGGGTTAATAAAATCTAATTCCATTAATCCGCCCCTTTACAAAAATTTAAGATTAGCAAAGGAAATGGTAAGAACTAATTTTTATCTTATAAAACCAAAACCTACTAACCATAAATCTTTGATTTGATGTGCAAGTTGGTAGAGGGTGCTTATTGCTGCACATTTTTTGGTTGAAATTTAGAAAATAAAAATATTCCAATACCAACTGCTTATAGTATAAGGGCTCAAATAAGCGAATAATATAAAAAACTTTGGAAATGAATAGCGTGTATTATAGGGAAACGAGTGAATTATTAAAATACATATTATTGACCGTGTGAAGTAGCAACATGCTCCTCTAAAATCTGCATTGGTAATTGTCCCGGTTGGCCTTGTTGCTGAACAATAACCATTTGGGGTTGACGAGAAGTAACCATTGTAGTTGTAGTAGATGCCATAGAGCTCTGCATGAGACGCTCTGGTGACTTCTGATCACCCATCTGAAAATTAAAAGAAAGACTTGTCTTTCAAAAAAATTAAATCAACCTGGCCAAAAAACTGTTTCCCACTTCCTATCAATTGTGACGTTTCGCTTCGGTAGGCTCTCATTTCCTAAAATATTATAATAAAATTCAAAATTGTGTAAATACCTCTGCATATCGTTCCTTATCTTCTTGCGCCTTTTTCTCAAAAACAATCCGTTCATCATCTGATAACGCCTTCCAACGCAGACCAAGTTCTTGTGCAATCTGACCAACCTTCCATTCTGGGTGTTCACCAGATACTTCTTGACGTTTATCATTCGAAAAGAAGAAAAAAGCAGACCTAAAAAAGAAAAGTTTAAAGCACTTTGCCGTAACATACAAAGCTCGCTTCGGCGCATTTGGATCCTTTTTGGCACGCTTCTTTTTCTTAAGCACATCTTCACCTCCATACGCTGCAACTTCGGCTTGGTAACGTTCAGCATCCTTTTGTGCCAATTCAAAAAATCGCTTTTTCTCCTCGTCCGTCATAGTCTTTAAAAAAGTTATTGAAAGAAAAATTAAAATTAAACCTTCCATTTCTGCGAGCATTTCTTTGAAATTTCAGTCACTTGAACACATTCATTAGGATACTTCTTTTTATGTTCCTCTAAAATATTGATGAGATTAGTAAAAAATTTTAAAGGCTAAATCACCATAACACATTTTGACAAAAAATCCATAAGGCGAAGTTTTCCCACGAACCAAAGGTCTCTCGTTGTGATGAACAACACTAAAATAAGATTGAAAGAAAAAAATTTAAGGCAAATTAAATCAGGAAATGAAACTTACCCGCCACTAAAAGAGCTCTGCGCAGGTCGCTGTTGCGGTACTAAATGATGGATAATTTGCTGAGGCTGCTGAACACCGGTAACGCATGTAGGTTGTTGTTGAATTGTATATTGTCCACTTGGAGTATTCACAATATAAGAGTTCGTCATCTTAAAATCCTTCAAAATTAAAAAAGAAATTACGTACAAAATGGAAAAATATCGAAAAATTTCAATTTAGAGGGCAAAGGTCATAAAAAATTGACCATTATGAACGTAAGGTCCTTGATAATAGTTCTGGTTTACAATATTTAAGAAGTAGATGAATAAGTAGATAGTTTTATCTAAAACGGTAACCTTAAACAAAACTTATTAGTTGACAGCTGGTAAGATTATGTTCGCAAAAAACTATTTTGTGACAGTCGGTATCTAAATCGCTCAAGATTGCAGTGTCTCCCATGCTTTTATCTATATTTCTCATCTACTCTCATAGAATGCTATGCTATTCTCTTTTCATGGCTTCGCAAAATCAATAATTCGCTCTCTCATATTTCACCTATAACATATTTTGCCAACAAGAGTAAAACCACACGTTTTGCCAATAAAGCTTCGTTGAGAAAATGTGGAGTTTTATCCTTATTGGTAAAACATGGTATTGGTGAAATATGATAAACGCAAAATTTGGCAGCTTGAGTGCCACCGATTGAGAGCGAATAACTGAGTAGCGAGCCCGCACGGATTAGGGAACGATTAGACTTGATTTATCTTTTGGATAAAAGATACCGCTTTGCCGGAGGCTTTCAAATGATATGAGTTACTTGAATCGAATCAAGGAATAGAAATGTTAATGACGATCAAATCTGCTTGGCGCTCAAGTGGCCTTTTTTATAGAAAAACATTTTGCCAATTTTTAGAATTGTATTAATTTAAATTTTAAAATTTTTTAGTGAAATTCGAATTTTTTGACAAAAAAATAATTCGAATATGTTTCTTTTTTTTCTTCTTTTTATTTCTTTATTCGATCCCGATTTAATTAGAATGTCTTTAGATTACGTTTCATTAAAATGTCAGAATTTTCTACATCGGCTCGAAATTCTCGTAGTAGAATTATGCATCCAAAATCTAAAAGAATATTGCGAATCATCAAAATAGAGGATGATGAAGATCAGCCAGTACAAACTGAACGTTCGAGAAGCCGAAGTATTTCTCCATTAAGGTATAACCTCGAGTTGTACTCCTGTATTTTGTATAATTTAGAAATAAGCCAACCAGATTTTCCAAGTTCCAATCCCGTCGTCCACCTTGTCGTGATTATTATGGAAAAGGGTATTGTCTTAGAGGTGAGCTTTTGTTACTGCTGAGTTTTTGTTTCTACAATATTTCTAATTTAGGATACAAGTGTAAATTCAATCATGGCGCAATGCCTATTGTTGTGAACGATTCCATGTTGGAAAAGATCAAGGTCAGTTACCTTTACTGTTGAAAATGAAATAATTTTAAGGAGAGTCCAATCTTCAATCCGAATCCATCACCTCCCGGACTTGAAAATTCGGATGATGAGATGGTTGTTGAAGAACAGCGTAATCAACAACTTCAATCACTAATTGGAATGGCCTTTACAACTGGTGGCTTTGAGGCATCTCAAAACATTGTTCAGTTAAATAATGGCTGTTATTTGCCTGAGTTTGTGAATCAACCAACGCCAGCAATGCAAACGTCTTCGAATTATTTGTACAACTACAACAACATTCCTCCGCCAACTCAACCAACATTTACGGCGCAGCCGGAAACTTTGGAGAATGAAGTGAAGGAAAATGCGCCTTCAATTGAAGAATTAGCGGTAGTTCAGCCATTACTGATTAATGATGACAAGAATGAGAAGGATACAAAATTGTTGCAATTGAGCCGTTTGAAAGGCGAACTGTATGAGAAATTGGTTGAGCAGCAAAAGTATTTTTTTAATTACATACTCTTAACTACACACTCCTAATTTTTTAACTCCTAATTTTTACGTACAAACTCTGTTTATAAACTATAGTCGGGATCCCGACATAAAATCGGGATCGGCGTTTTGGAATAATGACCCCGATACCGATCCAGGCTCGTATTGGGAGGATTAAAAACCGGGACTAGGATTTATCTTTTGGTCTCAGAGTCAGCAAAATCGGGATCTAAAGAAATCCGGGACAATTACGCCCGATCTCGACCGGGATCCCGATCCCGCTCAACCCTAGTACAAACTCCCCAAACTCTTAACTACATACTCCTCATTTCTTTTTAGGTCTTTACTTCTCAAATTAAAAGATGCTGAAGGTGAGAAGACTAAGAAACAGTTGAAAGAGTTGATTAAACGTGTGGAGACGCTGATGCTAAAGACGAAGGACGAGCTTCAAGAACTGTTCAATTCGGCTGATTTGAAAACTAGAGAGGAGTGATCAACTTAAATTTCTGGAGAATTTTAACTGTTAGGCGGGTAATTCTATTTATATTTAATATATTTGTTTGTTAATGATCTCGAAACTGATTTTGGAAATCTTCAGATTTTTATTTAAAAATTTATAAAAATTTTCTGAAGAAAAAATTTTATTTTTGTTTGTCAACATTAATCACTTTTTTTATTCCTCGATATTCTTAGAGAGAGGCTATTAGTCAATTTAATTCTTGATGATACATCGAGGGAAAATAGGGCATTAGTTTAATGACAGCTAATTGTAAAAATGTTTTGTCAGTTTAATCGTTGGCCTTTTTAAACTTGGGGGGAAATTATTGAAAGAGCACAACATTTCTACTTGTCACTGATGGCAGGAAAAAGGGCATAATCGATCCTTCGGGCAGGGAAAATGTTAAAAACGCCGGGTGAATGTGCTGCTGTTTATCTTTTTATTTACAGCCATATCTCGGCAAAATTCTATCCATTTTGTTTATTCCATCGGCTGTTTTCTCATATATCGTTTTTATTTCCACATTTCCTTCCATTAAACAATTCTTTAACATCTGTGTGTAATGTATATGGGAAAGGAGCAAATGGGCGGGGAGGAATCTCTCAGACTTGGGAGATTGGAGGCAATAAACAATAGAATTTGTGGCGGTGACTGATAGCATTTGTGCTCCTTATAAAATGAGCCTGTGTTTGTCCCAGCTCATCAGTTTTCACTTTTCATTCAATCAACAAGCCTACTTACTCTCTTAATAAACAACAAAAAAATGAGCCGTAAAATCTTTTTTGCCGCCATCTTGGCTATTATTGCTTTTTCGGCAAATGGAGCCAGCAACCTCCCAGCTTTGGATATGGCTTCGATTCCTGATGAATACAAGGGTATGAAAGGCTACAATTGATAAGATTTCGTATAAAATTAAATTTCTCAGATTTGGTCCCACCTGAGGTTACAACTTTCTACAACGAATTGACCGAGGACGACAAGAAAATCTTGAAAGAAGTCGCCGAAAAGCACAGCGAATATGCAACTGATGAAGATGCGTTGAACGCTTTGAAGGAGAAGAGCGAGAAGCTTTACACAAAGGTGGCGTTGAAATGAAGAATAAATTGAAGTTTAATAAATTCAGGCAAACGAGCTTCGCAACTTGGTCAAGGACAGAATTGGCAAACTCAACCCTGAGGCAAAGACATTCGTCGACACCGTAAATAAAATGATAGAATTCTTTTAAAATTTATTGAATTTATTTAGATAATCGAAAAACTCAAAGCTCTTCGCCCCAAGAAGGATGAGAAGCCAAACCTCACTGAACTCCGAAAGGAAGCCAACGAAATTGTTGAGAAGTGGGTTTAAATGAGTAGAATGACAACTTAAATTTTAATAACTTTCAGATTCAAGGCTTTGTCTGATGAAGCAAAGGAATCTCTAAAAACCAACTTCCCCAAGATCACCGGCGTTATTCAAAGTAAAAATTAAAAAATTCATTCCTCAAATAAATTCCCTTATTTTTAGACGAAAAGTTCCAGAAATTGGCTCAAAGCTTGTTGAAACCAGAAGGCGCCGCTGCACCAGCCTAAATGAGAGAAGAAAATGCTTTGATTCGCAATAGCAAGAAAAAAAGAAAAAAATCAGATTTCTTGCCCACTTTTTTTTTATTTTTTATATAAATACTTAATTTTCTTTTTTGATCATTTCTCTAATATTTGGAAAATTTAAAAAACGATAAAGATTTGAATGTAAACATGTTTTTTAACACCTGTTGATTAACAATTGTTAATTAATTGGTAGTAGCTTTACTTGAGATATCTTGCAAATTAATTAATTAAATTGTTTTTATTTATCCTCAAATAACAGTTGTCCGGTCCGATCCCCATACTTTTCTCTTAAGAATTAATAGACCCCAAAATCCATGCAATTACCTTCTACCGTACTTTTACGTTTTGACTTTGACCAAATGAAATTTGGTGAAATGAAATTAACATTTTGACATTTACCATTATGATTTTTGTCATTTTGTCTTTTCGTCATTTCGACACGTTTGAGACATTTAATCGCAAAAATTTTGGCACAAATGACGAAATGGTTCTAATTTTAGCATTTTACGAGTTAATTTACTACTCTTTTATTTCCAGTTTTCGTTTACTCTTTCTGCATCAAATTGGATTTTAATTATCTTTTGCGTAACTGCGCAGTTATTGATTATACCATTTATAGTTAATTTGTTAAATTTCTTTAAATATTTACATATTTTCTTGAGATCAACCCAGAAGGTCAAATTAGCCAGTAGGTAAAATACAAATATTTGGACAGTTAAAGAAGGTGATCCTGAGTATTGATTTGACCTTCTGGGCCTTGACCTTCAGGGCTTTGATCTCCTGGAGTGGACTGGGTTGGACCTGATATTTTCTCATTTTTGAGGACCATTTCTGACTATCTATTTTCTCGTTTTCGATTATTCTAATTAAAGTCACATTTCAGGAGTTCTATTATTTTTAAAAGTACTGGCCAGTATTATAAAAAACGGGCAGTCATATTATTTTTTGCATTGATTGTCATTAATGCTCATCAGGGTCTTATCCCAGACACCATTATCTAGTAACAACAAGAACAGTTTTTTCAATAGAAAGTTTATTGTTTTATTTGCACTTGGTGGTGCTTCAGTTACAGCTTTTTGGATATATCGAAGAAATATTTATAAATTTATGCAAAACAGGAGAAAAGAGGATAAAATGAATAGAAGGTTAATTTTTGTTTGGGGGTTTTTGGGACCTACTTTTTCCGATCTTGTCGTAAATTTGGGGTTGTCTGCCCTGTTGAATTTATAATACTGGCCATCCTGCACCTTTAATCCTAGAAGGAAATTTTGCTGTTTTCTGTCTTACAGGATGATTTGGTTACCCAAATAAGTTTGCGGACTTATATTATGGTCTCATAATGGTCAGAGTATCAATACATTCCCACTCTCTTCAATAAGTCGGTGATGTACTCGTGTGGAAGAAATATTGGGACTTGAAATGGTTTTCTTTTATATTTTTGTATATCTGACCATTATGAGTCCGCATAGATGCCCGCAAAACTGGCTTGGGATAACCGACAAGTACTCGTTTTTATTAATATTTTTTAAAAAATTCTGCCAAAAATTGTCCGCAAATTTAGTTTCCCGCGTCCTTCCATCCCATTTAAAACTCGCGTGGAATCACCACGACCTCCATTAATATGTACTTAGTTTTTCGAAGGTTAATTATTTCCTCCGGAAACACGCTTCCCAAACAAGGTTAAATATGTACTCCGTTTCTGGGAAAAGTACAACGGCCTGCCTCATATTGCTCGACCATCCTCCCATCTTTTATTGACTGGGAAAAGTTTTCACCTCATTTCACTTGTAAAAATTTCCCTCAAACAAAATGTTTTTTTTTGAATTTTTCCACGTTAAGACGTTTATATTTTTCTTAATTTATTTTTCTCTCATTTTCTTATTCCAAAAATTTTCAGTGAACAAATGGAAAACAATATTGAAACAAAAATTGTCTCGTCAGTCGAAAATTGTTCTTCCAATTCGACATTTTTGACAAACTCTAATGAACCAATCAAAGAAAATTTCGTAAAAATTGGTGATGATCAGTTGGAAAGTAAAGAGTCGGCGGCGGATATCAAGGTAAATTTTTATAAATATTTTTATGCACTCTTTTATTTGTTCAACTGTCAGAAGCCAGACATTTTGGAAAATGAAGTAAAGGCGGCGGTCAACAATGAGTACAGCTGTAGTACTAGTGGAGGATATGCCAATAATGAAGAAAAGGAAAAAATGGTGGAGGGCTCGTCCTCTTCATTAAATTGTCAACAATATGTGAGTCTATTAAACATTTTTGTATATATAAAATTAGAGGTTTAATTTATATTTTATTTTACTTAATTTATAATATTTTGCTCGACATCCTCCCATCTTTATTTCATTAAAATTGAAAAATTTTATGAGATCACCCCAGAAGGTCTATACTTGGAAGGTTAATAAAGGATTACCCCTGGAAGTTACCTCTATTGTTCAAATGATGTGAACTCTATATATTTGTGTGGATAAGCAGGGATTTGGGCAAATTGAGGATTTGTGGGTTATGGGGATATCAATTTATTTGTTCAGATTAAGAGATTTGTTCGGATTAAGGGGGATTAAGGGACATAAGTCAGGAATTCCTTCGTCAAATTGTTAGATAATGCAAAAGGGGGCAGAAAACGAATCATGATCTTGAGTTTCCTTTACTCGCCCAAATATTTGAAGTTGACCTTTTGGGTCATTTAATCATTATCGAGTTGTCCTTCTGAATGTTGATCTTCTGGGACGGACCCAAAGAATTTTTTACATAATTCATTTCCTTAATTTTATACAAAAATTCCCATTCGGTCATAAAAGTTAATAAATAATCTTTAAACAAAATAAAACACAAAGAATATTGTAAGAATATTTGAGAAATTTCCCAATCAGTCTTTTTTTACTTATCGTTTTGCGCTCCTTTCCTTCTCCCTCTTCTATTTTTTCTTTCCACGCTGCTTTCCCCCTTTCATCCTTTTTTTGTCTTTTACACCCCAGACTGAAAGAATTCGGCATCAATCACCAGAGCACAACGGCTCGCCTCATATTGCTCGACATCCTCCCCATCTTTTTTCATTTTTGCAAAAAAAAAGGGGGGGGGAAGAAAGGCAGTTGTGGCAACAGGGAATGAAAGGGAGGGGGGAATGGGGAGGGGTTGTGAAAGAAGGCAAATAAAGTAGGGAGTATTTTATATTTTTGCTCGCCGATCGTTCGCATAGTAGACGACTGTGTGGGTCCTTTCAGTACTCGCCATTCATTTTTTTTCAGCTCAACTAAAAATAAAATATACCTGGCTGTCCTCTCTCTTTATTATGGCCCCCCCTTTTTTAACCGTTGTATCCAAAAAAAACTATTTTTAAATTGTTGGCTTTCTTTGCTTTTTCTTTTTCTCTCTTTCTCGATTTGACACAAGTTAAAGAAGAAAAATGGTCACGAATTATTAAGTTTCTAGAAAAATCACCATTTTTCTTCTTTTCTACTCCTTTTGCCTTGTTGGCCTTTTTTTTGTTGGCCGACGTTTTCTTAACATTTTTATAAATATATAATTTTTGTTTAATTTTCTTTCCTGATTTTTAGAATTTTGAGCAAATCATTCAAGAACATAACTCACAACCAGAAATAGATTGGACTGTGGAAGCTGAAAAGAAAATAAATAATAAAGAGGAAGAAGAAATACAAAACGATCTGAAACACTTGGAAAAGATTGAAGATCAAACAAATAATCAAAACACAAAAATGATACAAGAGGTAGATCATTTTTTTTAGAAAATGATGATTTTTGAATAATTAAATTAATTTGGCTCTTGTCCAGATTATGAGTCCAATTGTCCTTTTGCACGTCCAATCAATTTTTTTTTGGGTCCAATTTGTGTCGTAAAAGTAGCCGGTTCTGCACTTGCATTAGTGCATAAAATCTATTGGAATGGAAAGAAGACTGGACCGAAACAGGTTAAAACACGCCGAACCGGATGCTTAACGACATAGATGGCACGCATAAAATCTATCGGAATTGACGCATAAACTTTTCTTTAGACGCAAATGGTTGATGGACTTATAAAGGTGCAATTGGACACATAATCTGGACAATAGCTTAATTTCATTAAAAAATTCAATTTTTTAAGCAAGCAAACCCAAAATCTAGTTATATGGGGCGTACAAGTACAGGAAGTGTTGGACGTCAACATCCGGTTAATAGTATTTGTATGTGTTCTCGTTGTGTTGAACAACTTAACGATTTGCATTCTTCTCGAGGTTATAAGAGTTCTGAGTCGCCTCATTCTACGCACAGTGAGGTAGGAAAATTTTGTAAAAAAATTTTTGGACATTTGATCTCATAATTTTATTTTTGGACATTTTATCCCAATTTTCTAGGGTTCTGCTGACAGTGGTCGTGCAACAGGTCCTTTAACGTCTTACAGCCCGTTTGCCGATGAATATGGTCTTCAAACAGAAATATTGCCAATTTATGAATTTGAAGTGGAAAATACTCTTGTTGGATTGATTATTGGAGTTAAAGGAAAGACTATTAGGGTTTGTTGATTTTTATACTCCCTTTATTTTAATAAATGTTTTTTAAAGGAACTTTGTTGCCGTGCTGATGTTAGAATGTTAATAAGGCCTCACCATACTCAAAGCAAATACGATACACATCAAATTTGTTCGGTGGAAGGACGTCGTGAAAATATCAACAAGTAAGTCTAGACATTGTTTATTGCAGCTGTTTAAACAAATCTGGCTGAATTTTGCTAAAATAATAATTTTGCCTTTTTTAGATGTTTGCACATGATCCGTCTGCGATTTCCTCCATGTCGTTTTCCAGGACTTAATTTGAAGCCAGTGCTTCCTCCACCACCAACTACTTCAGCTACTACACTTCGTGGAGCGCCTACTGCTGTATTTTTTTAAAATTTGTTTTTGGTTTAAAAAGCTTGATTTTTAAGCTTACTTTAACCGAAGGATTGTTAAGTGAAGTTTATATTTCTGCCAATGTTTCTGCTGGTCATTTCTTTTTGCAGGTTAAAAATTTTGAGTGAATATTTTTGGTTTTTATTTTTTTGTTTCCTTACAGCTGCCAACGCATTCTTCATTTCCGTCTCTGACCGTTTTGGATCAATATATGCTTTCGGTATATACTCAACCTGGTGGTGCTCCAGACCTTCCAAAGCCGTGCAATGGTTCCTTTTCTAATTTTTGAATTTTTTATTTGATTTTTAGTTGGTGTGTTGTGTGCAGCTCCAGCTTATAATGGATGGTTTCGAGCGATAACTTTGGCATATGAACCGGTTATTTTTTTTTGATTTTATGAGAAATATTTTTGATTTTAGGAACAAGATGAGACATTGGTACGTTTTGTTGATTATGGAGGATTTGCGAGATTGCCACGAGCTGATTTGCGTCAAATAAGGTTTATTTTTTCTAGCTATTTTTTCGATAAAAGCAAAATTTTAGGACTGATTTTATGACGTTACCGATGCAATCAATTGAATGTTATTTGGGGAATGTTCAACCTGCTGAAGGTTTTTCATTTTGAATTTTTAGGGAAAATTTTATTGTAGCAAATGGTCAATGGCATGAAAAGGCCAATGAGTTGTTCCAACAATTGTGCGTTTCAAAAGTTATTCAAGCAGCTTTAATTGGTTATAGTAGGCAGGATGGAATTCCTTTTGTTGAGTTATATGTTGTGGATGAGAATAAAAAGGTTTTTTTTAATAAATTTTTAAAGAGGGAGGGAGGAACGGACATTACGCGGTATTTCATTATATAAACTGATCTTGGTACATGGCCACTGGGTCTCGGGGATAATACATTGCCCTATAGAAGGAAAGATTTTCGATATGTTCGCACACATTTTTTGAGAGGTGGGGGAGGAGGGGGCGAAAACTTTGATTTTTTTTATTTTTGACGTTTTTTAGAGTATTCGCATCGATCATATTTTAATGGAGCTTGGGTATGCAAAGCCAATGGATCCATCAATGATTGAGCGTGTTGATTTATGATGAGATGATGATGAAAAGGCGAGATAGCGCAGTGCGTTTTTAATATTTATTTTTATATGGTGAGAGGTTTTTTTGAGAATAAGAAAGGCTAAAAATTAAATGATTGATGAATAGAAGAGAAAAATAAGGGTGGCAGATTATAATAAAAAAATTTTTTAATTTTGTGGGGAACTGATTTTTCCTTTTTTCCATCAAAAAAAATTTTAAGGCTCCTTTTCTTTTATTCTTTATTATTTTTTTTTCACATTCTAGTATTATATACCATCATTATATTATTTTTGGCACCAAAATATATTCCATTCTTTGTTATTTGTTTTGTTTTTCCTACTTTCCGATCATACATATTATATGCAATTTGCCGTTTTCTAAGCAAATATATTTTTCTTTAATCTATCCTCAATTGATATATTGACACCCGGAAGATCAAATTTAATGAAATTAAAAAGGATTAGTTAATGAATTTGTGGTTCGCAAATGTCGTGGGTCCGAAATGTCAGGTTCGCAAATGTCGGGGGTCCGTACTGTCGTTTCCGCAAATGTCGTTTAGCCCAGAATAGGTCTTTTTATTCAACTTAATATTCAAAAAATATTTTTTAAATTTGATTTTCTAGGTTTATCATCTACTTTATTATGAATCGTATTTTAAATTGTTTTTGTTTTTATCGGTGTTTTCCTATTTGAATTTGAATTATTTAAATACTACTCTACTTACATTAAAGGAAAATACCGTTCTGATATTATAAAAAAGGTGCTTATTTTTCTTGGATTAACTAATGTTCGTTTTGAATTATTAAGGGATTTTAATATTTTTTATGTTTATATGCAAATAGTACATTGTAGAGTTTAAATGGCCCTACCTATTTGACGATAAATTCAATAACGTGGGTAGCTGTAAAGGATCCATGGGGTGACATTTGTGGAAGAACATTTGTTATGTCGTATTCGCAAATGTCGCTGTCCTCAACTGTCATACCTCAAAAGTCTGGTTCTCGGCACTACTGAAGAAAAGGGTGCTTTTTATGCGGACTTATTTTGCGGACTTTTTTTTTACTTTTAAATGATTCTTTTTTAATGTTTTGCATAATGTTACACACCAAATCATTTTATATAATTCTTTATTTTGTTTAAATTGTTTTCGAAGGCAAAAAAATAATCTTCTCTTTATCAATGTCTCTTGTTCCAGGGCAAATAGAGGAAGGAGAGCAAGAAGAAAATCTGACCTTTATGTACAATATTAGGTAAGAAAAATAATAGGGGGGAAGGCCTTTGACAGTTAGTTGCTACAAGTAAAACTTATAAAGGAAAGGAAAAGTCCGCAAAATAAGTCCGCAGAAAAACACCCTTTTCTTCAGTAGTGCCTGGTTCTCAATTGTCGGGTTCACAACTGTCGTGTCCACAAAAGTCGTGTCCACAAATGTCGGATTGGCAAACTGTCCCAAAACTTCGGATAACCAAGAATCAAGCTAAAATTCTACAAACTATTTGCAGTTAACATTTCTATAAATTATCTAGAAAACCAAGCCCTTTAATTATCCACTCATTTCTATGCACTGAAAATTTCTGCTTGCACTTGAATTGGACGGGCAACCTTTACACGGGCAGATATTTGTTATTAGACTTACGTCTAAGTTGTTTTCTGCCTAAATTTCTATTTACTCTATCCTATCCTTTTTTTTTAGTATATTCATGACAATTTTTTCCTCTCCCATTTTTTAGATAAATCTTTTTTGGTTCTATAATTTTTACTTTTTTTTTGATGGCTCATTATGTCGTCTATTCTCTCGAGCTTGAGGGAAAATATTATGAGATGAAGGTTATAAGATTGCCCCATTTTTAGGCGGCATCTTTTAGTGTAATAATTTTGCCTAGGTGGGTGATAAGGATCTTTTTGGGAGGTAAAGAATTGAGTAAGGGAAGGTTGAACCTTTTGTATTATTAAATTTAACGAATGTTTTTATGCTTTATATCGTCATAAATAAACAACAAATCAAAACAAATGTTGTTAAAATAATTTAGGAGAAAAGTCAAATATGTTGATTTTTGTTTCGTGATTTTAGACTTTCGTATTAAGGAAATAAAAATTTAATAGCAAAAATTGACTTTTCTAGTGCGAGGCACTTTTAAAGGAAAGGCAAAGAATTAAAGATTGCAAAAAATTGATATATAAGGTATCGAAACAAAAATAAAATTTCGATGTGTGGCAGGCATTTTAATATGCTTAACCCGAAGCATTTTTTCCGGAGTGTATTTTTAAATCAAAAAAATCATTCGAAATTTAAACCTTTCTACTCTTTTTTCTACCATTTGAGAAATTTTGTGAAGAAATTGAGGACACTTTGAAGTCGCGATCGTTTGGCTGGTGGCGGATTTGAAGCCTCATCAGCAACATCTTCAGGACGATCTTCGAAGTAAACCCTCTTAGTAGACGATGAAGGATAAGGATAAAGACTTGATGTAGTACTTAAAAATAAAAATTTTAGTTTAAAAATATCAAGAAGGTCAAATGACCCAAAAGGGCAAATCCAAATATTGGGGGGTCTCAAGATCAAGAATAAACTGGTCTGCTCCCTTTTGCCCAATCTTACAAGAGTAAATTTCTGTGTTGTCCCTTAATCTCAACAAACCCTTCTTTAACCCAAAAATATTTGGATTTGACCGTCAAATCGACCTCGGAGGTCAAGAAATATTTTGATTGACTTTTGGGTCAGTTGACCTTCTGAGCCAATCCTTAAGAAATAAAATTAAATTTAAAAATAAACCGATTAAATCCTCCACCAAAATCTTCATTTTCTGTCCTACGCCGTTTAACCCCAGCACGAGAAGTTGACATTGTGGAAAGAATTGACTTTCTAACATTTGTAGATTCAACAATTTGTTGACGAATTGATGTCTCCAAATAATAATTCCTCTTATATTCCTTTAATAATCCTTCTGGCTTGTCAGGAGTTTCAGGCGGTGTAATTGATTTTTGGACCTTTTGATCAACTTTCTGATCATCTTCCACATCTTTTGGCAACTCTTCTTCATTCACTTCTTTTTCCAAATTTTTTGCTTCAGAATTTTGATGTTTAACCTCTTCAACATCGCTGCTTTCACCATAATCATGACCATTCTGTCCAGGCTCGCTCCCACAGACTGAGGAGCTGCTAACTGTTTCGACTGCATTCAAATGATTAACCATTTCAGGTACAACAAAGCCGGGACCAGTGAAATTTACTTAAAAATAAAATTGATTTTGCGGCATTATTTAACAGAAAAGAACCTGGCATATTCTTCCGAGCAGAATTCATTCCTTTGTCAAAAACTCCATCAAAAAAGTGAGGAATTTTTTCGCCTTTCAATCTACAAGTATTGTCTGTACCAACTTGAAACATTGCAAAAGGATATTCTGTCAGTTGTTTGCAAACATCAATATCTACACTACTCTCTAAAATGTCGGGATGATCTGATGGAATTCTATCGGCATTTAATTTGATCTAAAAAATAAAAATTTGGAGCAAAATTATTGGCTTAAAAACATACGCAAACAATAGAAATGTTATCAGCTCGAAGGCCTCCCCATTTACTTAAAGCATTTTGAAGAAGATAATGTGAATAATTGATTGAACGGGATTGCTAAAAAATTAGAATTTTGGGAAAAAAAGTTAAAAAATTTAAACGTTTCGCTTGTCGATATCATGCAAAATCTGGACAATTGATCGAAAAGTGACAACATTTGTAAGACCATCCGAACAAAGCACAAGAAAATTGTCAGTGCTCTTGAGACGAAAAACATCAACATCGGGTTCTGGACTGACCTAAATTTAAAATGTTTTTTCAGTTTTTCAAAAGAAAAACAAACCACAAATTGATTATTATCAGGATTTAAAGACCAAAAATCTCCAAGTGAACGTGCTACTGCCAAAAAAGGAATGCATTCTGTAGAAGTTGAACGTCTAACAGGGCCACGATGACCACGAATCGGCCGCTTCCAAACTACCCGAACAATTCCCTTAAAAGCAAGATTGATTAAAGAATATAAAATTAAAAAAAAAGAAACCGCTTTTGAGGCTACAGCTCCACCTGCTTTTTCAATTCTTTCACGTTCAGAAGGTTTTTCAGGTTTGTGATCTTCCGTAAGTTTTGCATCATTAACTAATTAAAGAAAATATATAGAAAAATAAATTATCCAAAAAATTACATCCAGCAGCAGCTTCATCAAAATTAGCCAAAATTATAGCAGAATCACCGACATGTCCAGTATAAAGTTTCCCATTTCGAATAAAAGCAACTGTTGCAGTTGTACCAGCAGTGCAAGGAAAGCCTTGAGTAAAGAAATACGGTAATTCCAAGGCTGGTCCCCCCCCTTTTTTTCCTTTCAATTTTTTTTTATTTTTTAAACTTTTTAAAGGAAATTATATATCGTTCGAAAGAGCTCTTCAAGCTGAGTAGAACGGTACTAAATTTATCGAAATCCGACTTAAATAAACATAGTTATGACCATTTGTTTTAATCCCTTTCAACATCACAAAAAGCATGTCCATCGAGGATTTAGCTTCATAATTCTGCTCAGAATCTCCAAATCGAACCGATCATAGTATCATTCTACTCAGCTCGAACAGCTCTATCGAATAATATATTGTAAATTATATTTCAAGAAAAAAATCTCAAAATGGTCAGAGGAACAGAAAAAAAAGGGGGGGACCAGCCTTGGAATTACCAGAAATACAAATAGTTTTAAAAGTCCGCTATAGATAACGGAAATGAAAGTTTACCAGAAACTGTTGGCGGCCACATTTTGGCAACCTTTTGCATGTCGTGATGTGTTTGCAAAAACCCTTCTCTTATAGCAGCAAGAACCTGTTGATCATCGTCGGAGAAGAATGCTTCATTGCCCTTAAAATTTAAAAGCGTTGTTTCGAATTCATTTTAAAGTAAACTTACAACAACGTTATCAAGTAAATTTTGACAAGCATATTCACTCGCTTGTGGCCCTCCATGCCTAGAATATTAAACAGAATTAAAAAAATCGTTAATAATCTAGTTACTGGTCCATAGAAAAAATGAGCAAGAAGAACGAGAAACCGAATCCGACTGGCAAATATCGAGATTCGAAACAGATAAAATTTGAACTCGTGCTTATGGGAAATATTGGGAGTTGGAATGCTCTTCTTGCCCTTTCCAAGGGCCATCAAACCAAATGTAAACATAAAACATAGAACAATACCCATCATATATTGCAGCAAAAATATAATCCAATCGCCCATTAACATCTCGCCCAACCTCCACACTAATTCGATCTTCCATGTATTTACGCCCACCCTTAAAAGAAATTAAAATGTTAAAAAAATTTCAAATTACCTGAGCAGAAGCAGCAGAAATTTGAAATTCTGAAGAAGGAAGGTCGTCAGCTAAACGATCTTTTAAGAGTCGTTTTTTACTCGGTGACAAACTCATATCCATATTTTCCATTATTGAGACAAACTAAAAACAGAAAATTTGATAAGTTTTAACGAAATTAGGAAATGTTACGAAAAATAGAAAATGTAAACAAGAAATTTTTTTGTCTTTTTCTCTCTCCAGCTTATCTCTAATTTCTTTGGCAAAATGTATTTTTTGTAAATTTTGTGCCAAAAAGAGTAGATATTCAAAATTGGAAATTGTTTGACACTTGAGTAGGGAACTTTTGAGTCTGAACTAGAAATCGGCAAGATCTCATTTTGGAGATCTCATGAAGTGATTGAGTTTCAAAAATCGACCTTGAGGGATCCCACAGGATTAATCCCGTAAATCCCGGTGATCCCGTTAGTCGCTTAGAACGCGGGATCCGGGAAATCCTGTAAAATCCCGGTCTGAACTAAATGAGTCTTTTTTTGATTTTTTAAAATTTTCTTCCGCCATGTTAATGGGTTCTCTTAATTTTGGTCTCTTTGGGTTCTCTTTATAATATTTTTTCAAAAAATTTTTAGTAAAAATTTATTAAGAATGGAGAAATGTACTGACAAATCACCCATTGACGATGACTGGAAACGCACGATTGAATTTTTACCGGATAACTGTTTGGAACACATATTTACTCATGTCAATCTCTACGAAGATTTCAATTCTGTTCTTTTGGTTTCCAAGCGTTGGAACCGTTTAGCTTTGGATACCTTGCGAAGAATGAAGCGTTTGTTTAGAGAATGTACTGATTTTTCTTGGTAAAATTTGACTTCAAATTTAAAATTTTAAAAATTTAAAAAGGCGTTTTATTGAAAGCGACAGTCTTCTTTCTGAAAGATGTTCACATTCAGTATGTTATCATCCTAATGAATATGTAATTTATATGTTTGGTGGATGCAATAATACATATACTGCTTTTAATGATCTTTGGCTTTTTGATTTGGTAAACTTTTTTAGTATATTTTGGGCTAAAGGGCTGGGGTTTTTTGTGCTAACATAAGTACAAAGAGATTAGGAGTTAGAGGTTAGGTTAGTTTATTATCCAGGGGTTAGCATTTAAAACACTTACTAGGCGGGGGTTTAAGGTCTATCAAAAGGTCAAGCAGCACCTCTAACAATAAGCTCATGTCATCTGTAAGTGGTGAGCGAAAGCCTCTAGCAATAACTGCAAGGAGGTCGTAGGATCGATGCCTGCTTGAGGCTAAACTTAACTCTCTTACTTTAACAATAAGAAAGAGACCAGATTTAGGCGTTTTACTGCTCAAAAGGGAACCTTAACTTGTATTTTCCTGAATTTCATGTCCGAAGTTCTCCCTAGGCCAGAATAACGTTCCCGAAAATTTTCTTTTAATTCTTTCATTTTTTAGAATACTCATGAATGGGAGCGTGTACTTATTACCCGTCATCCAATGCCTTCACCAAAAGCTTTAGCCACCATGGTTTTGTATAATGATAATTTACTTTTATTTGGAGGCTTTTCAAAATCTTCAATGAACCCAATTCATCAAACTAGTACATTTTTTAATGAACTTCATTTGTACGATTCAAAAAAGAATTGCTGGGAAGAGGTTTAAAAAGAATTTTTACAAAAATAATTTTATTTGGGATCGTTATCAGCAAAAATTTTTCCGCAAGTTTAATCCGCAAATTAAAAACTTTGTCCGCAAATTTAAATTCCAATAGAAAATATTTGTAAATTCATTCGTTCATAATGAAAGCATCAATTGTGTGGAGGGTTACGTCCCCAACCTGAAAATTTGAGGGTGGGGGTTCGATCCTTTTTGGGAGGAAACATTTTTAAATTACTCAAAACTCGTCCAAAATAAGGTTTAAAACGAGGTTCTCACGTACAGCCATTTATTTTTCAGATTGTTTCTGAAAACACTGCTCCACATTTAGCCGGACACACAGCCTCAATTGTTGGGAATTTTATGCTCGTTTTTGGTGGTTCAATGGGATCTTCATACAACAATAATGTTTATGTTTTGGATTTGTTGAGAAGAATTTGGAATATGCCGTCAATTCCTGGCCCTTGTCCACCTCCTCGTTATGGCCAGTCACAAATACTTTTGGACAACAATCATTTGATTATAATTGGGGGATGTGGGGGACCTAATATGAACTTTTCTGATGTGTGGCTATTAGATTTTGATCTGTTCGGAGATTCTGAATGGAAATGGACTCAATTGAAGGTTTTTAATTTTTTTATATTTGGGCTTAAAATGGGTCTCACCCTGAAGACTTATTGACGTTGAAGACCTTCACTTCAAATGCCTATGACTCTTAAGACCTAAAGGTTTTGAAAGGGAATATCACAACAGCACACCATAGGTTCTAGAATACAAAACTGGGTACTTATCCCCTTTAATCACTTTTAATCCTTCGCTATTCCCTCTCAAAATTTGTAGGTCCTCAGGGTCAATAGGCATTTAAGGGTTGATCTCCTTAAAAGAAAATTTTTGTTTTCAGGTTGAAAACCAAGAATTAACACCCCCATATATGTGGTGTCATCGAGCTTGCAAAGTTGGAACTAACGCTGTAGTTGTTAGCAGACCAATTAAATCTACTTGTGCAATGCGGGGAAGTGAACCTGAAAAAAGTGGAATTCATCGAAGACGAACTTCTTCTCAATCAACAACTTCGTCAGCAGGTGGTGGTAGTGGTAGATTAACTTCCCCAGATTCTCCGTCGGATAAACGAGCGGTAAAAAATTTTTTTCTTGAAAGTTTGATACATATGAGCTATCCCAAACCAGTTTTTGTGGATATGTGTAGGCGGACGCATAATGGTCTCTCAGAGCATCCATACTTTCAATTTCTATATTCAATGTATTCGAGAAATTAATATCCGGCCATTTTGAGTCTTTTTTTTATATCTGACCAGTATGAGCCCGCATATGTATTCCGAAAAAAACTGGCTTGTGAAAACTCACAAGTACCAAGAAATTTTTATTCTCACGTTTTTAGGTGGCAGCAGCCTTTTGTGCAAGTTCTGCCGAACAATTACATCAACAAGTACAACGGAAACGAGGCAATTCCCAACGAGATAAAAAACCTATTTTGTTGACATCAAGATCCCTGGATGACCAGGTTAATTTTTTAAAAATATTTTTGAATAAAAATGTTTTCAAAGGAACATAGACAAGCAAACGGAATTCCGCCTTCCTCTTCTTTTGCCGATCTTCAAGATAATGCAACCCCGCAAACGTCAAACGCTCATAATCCTCGTTACTTAAATACACCGTCAACTAGAGGTTATAACGAATTACAGAGAGCATGCTCAATTCCTACAATAATTGTGGGGGAAATTCCAAAATTGATAGTTACGTCTACTACAGAACCTTCAACTTGTAGTCAAAGAATTCCTACACCAAATCAACGGTTTGATTTTTATATTGGGATGTTGATGGGTCCTCGGTTAATGTTATTATGGTTATACCCTTGACTGGTCCTTCCTATGCTGGTTCTTTATGTTTGAGGGGTTATCCGGGGATTATCCCAGATAGAAGGTGCAATGTAGACGAAGGTGGAGTGGGCTAGAACAGACGAAGATTAAGGACTAGCCGTCTTTCTACTGCTCTAATCCCAAAATCGGTAGAATGTTGGGGAAGTAACCCTTCAGGGAAAGTAGCTCTTAAGTGACCTCTCAAAAAATTATGTCTGTGGCCGTGGTCTGCTCGGCTATTTAAATCATTTTTAAAGCAGCGTCAAGTCTGACATTTGTCTCAACAAATCTTCAAGTCATCCAAAGAAGATGGAAATTGATGAAAATGAAAAAAATAATTCTGCTTTAGACTCTTCTGATAACAGCTCAAAACAAGAAATTTCTGAGCATGAGATGGCTGTCCGAAATTATTATATTTCTCTTGTAAAAGATGAACACAATAGACTTTGCATTGTAGAGCCTTCTGAAAATCTTGGGAATATGACTAGTAGACTTGAAGAATTTCTTAGGTATTAAATATTTCAATAAGTACAAATTTTTAAAATTTAAGTAACTGCATCCCTTATCTCACAAAACAAGAACGTTTAGACATTGTTGAAGAATTTTTGGCCAACAATGATGAAAGCAAAAAAGAAGAATCTAGCTCAAACCAATCCAAAGGTTTTGCAGAATTTATAGACATAATTCAACAATTTCTTTAGGATCAATCCGTGACCTTCAAAATCGTTCGAGAGCTTTGTCTGGAGATAATCCATCCCCTTCGTCCAAAAATGTAAATTCTTCCGCGCATTGTTCCACCTCTTTTGGACCTTTTTATGGCCGACAAATGTGTGTATATGTGTTGAGACTTCAAAATATTTTAACTGAACAAAAAGCCAGGTTTCTTATTTAAATATGATGGATTTAATGTCTAAAATTCAGATGGGAGCAACTGCCTATTGAAGTGAACGCTCCAGAAGATAGGTAAGTACAGTCAAAGCGATGAATTACGTCACCCTTCGGGTGGGTCAAAATTTGCCTAGGTCCGAGGGGAAGTAACGTGGGAGAAGATGACGTTATCGAGGGCTTTCGCTATATTATTAGAGTATTTTCAACTTTTCAAAAAAATTTTTTAGATTACTTCATTCATTAATATCCGGCCGTGGTGAACTTATTCTTTTCGGTAACTAAAAATATGTGGAAAATATAAAAAGCACATTTAAAAGGTGGAATGAACAGTGATGGAATTGGAATGGACTGTTTAAATGTTGGAATGGAGCGATACACGATGAGTGCAGAAACTTATATCTTAAGGCCGAGATATAACGAAATGTAGAATTTTTGAGGGCTTTATAGAATATAAGAAATAAATACAAAATATAGATAAATTGCAAAAAAAATATGACAAATTATACTTAGAAAATACAAAGGTTGGCGGATCCCGGGAAATCCCAGGACCTAATGTTCGAACCACAATTTTTGGATCTGATGTGAGGGGTTCCAAGGGAGAAGCTAGCGGGGGGCTTCTCCCTTCCCCCGCCACATTCCCTAACACGAATTCCCCGTAAACAGTCCCCGCCACGTAATATCGAGCCCTAATCCTAACTTTTTTGGATCCGGATCCGTCAACCTTAGACAACAAATATCTCACAAACCATTATAAAATTGTTTGTCAGCAATATGCCGTTGATTAGATAAATTTCTGAGCGATTGTCCATTCACCTGCGATGATAAGTCTGGATTATAATTCAATTGAAGTTGAACCGCTTGTTGATAATTATTTAACCAAAACTTTAAAAAAATTAATTAGACCATAAAGGTTTGAATTAAAAAAAAACCTGTGGAAATTGCTGATAATAGTTGGACATGAGCGACTGTTGAAATTGATAATTCCCAATCTGTTGATGCCCTATCTGTTGATGTGAAGTTACAGGAAAAGTTGGCAGAGGTTCATAATGCTGCATTAGGGTTGTTTAAATTTAAAGGCTTGTCTCGGAGGATGCACTCTCGAGAGGGAAACCTTGCCATGGGCGTCCCACACATGTCCATCGATGTCTCTTCTTCCCCCGAGGAACAAGGGTGGGACACCCTTAAAGGCAAGGATGTACTCTCGAAAGGGGACACCCTTGCAATTTTAACTCTAAAAACCTGTCCATTAATGATCCTTTGGCCATAAGGCGGACTTGGCCCGGAACAAACTTCACTTCTACACACATTGCCAACATCATGACTAAGCTCATCATTCTTGCAACTAATTCTGTCCCTTTAAGAAAAATAAAAGTTTAATTTTAAAAAATTTAACTTTAAAAAGAGCTTCTCTAATTCATCCCTCTCTTGAGCTTGCTTAAAATGCAACGAATTCAATAGAATTGATGAAGTGCTTTTTTCATCCTTTGCTCCTTTGTGATGAATCGCTGCAAGCAAATCATTTCCATTGTTAAGAGGCATATTGAAAAACTAATTTAAAAGTAATTTAAGAAGGAATAAACTCTCAAAAATGATAAAAGAAAAAAATAGACTGGATTAGGAAACCAGTTTAGGATGAAGAAAATAATTTTTAAAAAATTTAAAAAAATTTTAAAACTAAAAAACAATCAACAACTATCACAATAATTCTTTGTATTTTCCTTCAGCGGCGCCTTTGAAATAATCAGCAAACCAACGAATATGTTCGTGTTTCTTCTAAAAAATATTTTTTAAAACTGAAAATTTTTAAAATTAAAAACCTCTACAGACATGTACGGATTCTTTGAAAGACCGGTAAGTACAAGTTCCATATAATGATCAATAGCTTCAGAACGTGGAAGTTTATGCTTTGAAAGTTCTGCTTCAAGAAAGACGTGGTCGACAAAGCTGACCTAGAAAATATAAAAAATTGTTACTGGTGTAGAAATGAGGCCACCCAGGTCTACTCGAGAGGTCGACTCCCTATTGATCAAATGACCCTAAAGGCAACTCCCAATAGATCAAATTACCCAGAAGGTCAACTTCAAATATTTCCCTATTACCCACCAGAATATTTAGAGTTGATCTTCTGGTAATTTGGGTGGTCATTTAATCAATGAGTGGGTCATTCAATGAACAGAGAGTTAACCTACTGGTGTGGACCTTATGTTCTCTTAAGCTTACATTGTCCTCTTCTCCAAGCAAATATTCATTATCAATTGGATAGGGCCACATCTTCCCCTTCTTTGTCCATTCAATCTGTTCTTCAAGAATATTACGCGGTCCCAAACCTCTATCCAACAACTCCATTTTTGCATTGTCCAACTGACGCCAATATGGAAGTTGACGTTCCTCAAGTTGATCTACTTTATTGAAAAAAATACTTTTTGTTGAATTCTTCTTTGAAAAAAGCTTCTCATATGTTGGTTGAGGGACGGTGGCTTCCCTTCTCTTTCTATTCTTGTAATGGTTCTTCATAAGCTTTTCATATTCCTCGTAATAATCAGTCGCGTATTTTGACCTTTAATGAGAAATTTAATGAATTTTTAAGAAATTTTTAAAAGAAACTTGATCTCCTTTGATGCGACGCCTTTTAATAAATGTGCCAAGTCATCTATACCTTTAAGAGAAGCCTTCGACATTTTGCTAGTCTTCGAAAAAAATTTTTTCAATCTAGAGAAATAAGTTATTTTTTTGATATCCCTTCTCTCCTAGTTTGACTATCAGAGTTTTCCTTAAAATGTACATAATGGTCAGAATTTCTTTCTTATCCAATTCCAGACCATTTCCCCCATGGAATTTTCAAATGAAAGACATTAATAAATAAAAGGAAGATCCGATTATTATATACATCTTAAGGAAAAATCTGAGACACAAACTTAATAACAGAGATAACCAAAAAGTACCAAAAATAAAATTAATTTTTAATTAGTTAATAGACTGAATTACTTACAATGAAAAAATAACTTTTAAAATGACTAACCACAACTTTATCATCTAAAAATCCAAAGAATAAAAAAATTACTGATTGAATGCACGAATTTTCATAATACAAAAACTAACTTTATTTTATATTTTGTCTCCTATAAATTTTTAAATTCCTCGCTTAATAAAGTCAACACCCTTAGCAATTTCTTTCTTCAAATCAGGAATTGCCTTCTCAATTAATTGCTTCTCATAGCTCGAAAGCTCGCCAAGAGGAAGAATTTTTTCCTTAATAGGATTAAAAATGAAGGTGTTTAAGCTTAAATATACCACTCCCTTTGGACCGAGTTCAACAGGTCCAGCAAAATATTCAAGTCCTTGCACGACATCCGATCGAACATAGGCACACTGAACACTTTTCTGTCCTTTCAAAGCATTTACCAAGGATCCAACAAAATATTCTGCTGCCAAAGCCATTGACAACGTAGCAGAACCCTAAAATATGTTTTGATATTCTTCAGAAATTTAATCAGTATCTTCCAAACCAATTTTTGCGGACATATCACGTGGACGGGTCAGAAATAAAAAGTATACTCCCCATATTTACCCCAAGTCATCATTTCCCCAAATACATCATCATGGATGCTCTGACCATTATGAGTCCGCAAAAACTGGGTTGGGAAAACCTTCGAGAGCATTAATCAAAAATCTAAACTTACAGCGCCAGCTTTAGCCTTAACAACTTCAGTTCCAGCCTCTTGAATACGCTCACTCAATGCCTTTATTTCTCCATCGCTAAGTTGAACTTTCGGCTGACATTGGGAAAGTAAAGGCACAATAGTCACGCCAGAATGTCCACCAACTACAGGAATTTTTGTCTTTGTAACATCAACATTCTGAATTTTATTAGTTTAAAAAATGAAGAAAAAAGGCAATCCTTCGGAAGTATGATCCCTACCAAAAATAAATTTAAAAATCCTGTAAACACATTTTCTAGGGTAATTTTTGGCTTGACCTCGGTCGATATGCACGGCTTTGTCCAGTGTCAAAAACCTTTCCGTGGAGACCACATTTTTAGACTGGACTACACTTCTGAAGGATTGGTTTAAAAAACAAACCTTTAATTCAGAAACAAAAGTCTGGGCACGAACAACATCAAGAAGAGTCACTCCAAAAATCTTTTTTGGATTATAACAATCGTTATTTTTATAAACTTCAGAAGCGATAGGCAGATTTGAATTCACCGGATTTGTAATTATGCTAAGAAAAGCATTGGGACAAGCTTTCGCTGCGGCTTCAGCAACATCACGAACGATTGCGGCATTTGTGTTAAATAAGTCGTCACGCGTCATTCCTGTGAAAAGAAGGCTGAGTCCACCTCATAAGACCTACACCCTGAGGCCTAATGACCCAGAAGACTTAACTTCTAAAAGGGAATATCGAGAGATTGGTGTAATTGAAGGAGATAGAGACTCATCTAGTGTTAAGGTACTCACTGACAATACTACCGGGCCATGGCTTGGGTACTTATCTCTAAAAAGTTGAGTATTTTTCCCTCCTAACCCCTCGATATTCCCTTTCAAGAGTTCTAGTTCTTCCGGGTCAATAGATACTCGATGGTGTAGGTCTTCAAGGTGTAGGTCCAAGGAGTGTAGGTCTCAGGTATCCCAGAGAATAAAAAAAGACGAAAAAACCTGGCTTTCTTGGAACACCAGCAGGCACAACTACAACATCGGCGTCCTTCAAAGCAGCAGACAATTCGTTAGGTCCCATATGGGCAGTGACCTTCGCAGGAGTATTAATATGAGAAAGATCGGCACAGACTCCTGGAGTGCCAACAATATCATATAAAGCCAAATGCGCAATCGAAGCATTCTTTTTCAAAAGAAGAGCAAGAGGTTGTCCAATTCCTCCACTAGCACCAACAAGCGTCACCTAAATTTTGAAGAATTATCCCACTTAACCATAATTAATAAAAAAACCTTGACAGCTGAACTAGAATTGCGCAAAGATTGAACAGAAGTTGCATACTTTTGAAATCCCAAAAGGGATTTTTGTAAAGTCAAAATAGCACGTGAACCAGGCATGCTCGCAAGCGACATTTCTACTAAAAATAATTAAATTTAAAAATAAGGACAAATTTAACAAGTCAATTTGGCGAAAAAATTAGCTGACATGAGGTTAATTGGACAGGGAATTACGTCAAATTTGAAAAAGAAATGCTACCATGAGTTTTCGACTAAAAACGCCTCAATGCCCAATTGTCCCCAGTCCAAAGGTCTTTTGTTCAATTGTCGTTAAAGCATTTTTCCCTCACGTTCATTCCCAAAGTCTCTCGTTTCTCTTTTTCTTAACTTTTTTTTGTCTCTCCTTGTTTTATGTATTCCCTGCGAAGGAAAATGTCAAAGTGTAATTAAATTTATTCAAACAATTTGCAAAAAGACCAAATGCTCAAGTGCTTCTATGATTCATTAAAAATTCACTTTTTGAATCATTTAATGAGGTTTGATTGTTCATAGGTAGGGAACGACATATCAACGTTTTCTTAAGAAAAAAAAGTTGATTTAATAATATCAACAATTATTCGCGAACAACTTTTTTTTAAATACATAACGCCAGAACAACGTTAATATCAACGTTTTGCGCCAAACAACTGCGAATCAACGTTTTTGTATCTTTTTTTCTCTGCTCTGCCATTATATTTCTCTTCTTTTTTTCTGTTAATTTTCGTTCGTGTAGTCTCTCCTTTGGAATTTAAAAGAATTTTACGAGTAGGAATTTTTTTATTAAAATTGAAAAAATATATAAAACAACAAAATTTTATCCATCTTTAAATAATGATTGTAATGAAGTGGAATTTTGTTTGAAGTTTCTTTCCAAAATTTTAGCAAATCTAGCTTATGTCCTCCCAAATTCTTACATCCAGTTTCATACTGTTCCATCTCAAAATCTAGTCCTTTCTCGGCCAAATCATCGTTTTTAATTTCTGTTTGTAACTTTTTGAATAATCACGACGAAGTTTTGGTTTACAAATAATTTGTACATCCCATGCAGCCTTGAAAAAAATATTACTTATACTTATTAATTTAAATACTAGGGTTGTTGGCAACCGATTATCAACCGGTATCCCCGGTTTTCGGTTTTTAAAATCGCCAACGACCCTATTAAATACCTTAAAAAATTCTTCATGAAATACAGACCTGAGTAATTTAGTACTTCGACATTCTCTTGTTCTCTCAAGAATCCAATCAAACCATACTTGTAAATCATATTCAGAATCCACTTTTGGCTAAAGCTGCTCTGACTAAATCATCTCCTCTTACTTCTCCTCTCCAAGCATTTTCCAATTTGATCATTTCTATCATTAATCTGTTCATTGTACATTTATTTTCGGCCTAAAATTTAAATTTTCTAAATTTCAATATTATTTTTTACCTCAAGTATTTTCAAAGGTGCTTCCAACATTGAAACAGTTTGAATATAAGCTTCAAAAAGATTTTGCTTGGAAAAAATTCGTTCCATTCTCTCTGTGTGATTTCCAGAATATTTGTTAACAATTTCTTTAAACGATTCTTTATCTTACATTAGATCCCTCATCAGTAATAAAAACGATTTTTGACATGTCAAGCCCAAGATAGGTAAGATTTTTGTTGACTAAATCAGATATATTTTTTCTGATTTTGGAAATGTCTCCAGGAATTGGAAGACACGAAAGTACAAACATTCATTCCATGATCGTCTACTCTTCGGACTTCCTAGATTAATCCTTTAAGGAAATCGGATTTTCGACGTTTCGATGACGGTGTCACAGGTTCTTCGAGATCGCCGCTTTCGAATGCGACTCTTAATTCATTTTCAAATTCATCCATCTAGTAAGAATATATGTGGAAAAATCCCTAAAAATTACAGAAAAAAGACTGAACATTTATAAAAATGGAAAATTGCAAATTCCAAAGGAGAGACTACACGAACGAAAATTAACAGAAAAAAAGAAGAGAAATATAATGGCAGAGCAGAGAAAAAAAGATACAAAAACGTTGATTCGCAGTTGTTTGGCGCAAAACGTTGATATTAACGTTGTTCTGGCGTTATGTATTTAAAAAAAAGTTGTTCGCGAATAATTGTTGATATTCGCCGCGAATCAACGAAAACGTTGATTTGTCGTTCACTATTCATAGGTCATTTTCTTGTAAATTTTTTATTTTTCAGCCTCTTCTCTTTTCTAATTGACTAATAGAATGAATTCTTATATTAAAAATGTGCAATTAATTGGCTCTGGCGAATGTGATTCAAATAACACAATTGGGACTTTGCATGTTTTAGGTTCGATTTTACTTTTAGGGTTGCCATTTTCGAGTCGGTCGACGTTCGAGGGTTTTTTTCGGGCTTGTTTTTATTGGAACGGGCCGTTTTTATTTTCATCGAGTCGAGCCTACGAGTCTTTTGTGCCTAATATCATCTGCGCTACTTGATCTTTCGGGCCGACTCGAGGCCTTCTTGGCAACCCTAATTACTTTGTTTAATTAACTTTTTAATATTTTTAAACAGGTACTCATTTAGTTTTCAAGTCGGATTCTTCCAAAAAGGAGATTTGGGTTAGCCTATTTTTAATAATTTTCTAAAGATTTTTTTCAGGTAGTTCACACACTTATTGGCTCTGTTACTAGAACCCCTTCTACAATTAATGGTTCACAATTGTCTATTCGCTACAAACATTTTCTGGTGCTTCTATTTATTATACCCAAAGATAAGGACTGCCAATCCATTTATGAAACATTGACACGTTGCAGTAAATTAGGTTTTTTTTTAATTTTTTATTCGGGTCAATTTTGATAATAGTATTGTTTGTGGAGACATTTTTTTCTCGGGGAACTAGAAAAAAGTGGGACAAACTGGTAATCTATAGGGCTGGCAAAGACGGACTCTAGTCCATGAGTACCTTGTTTTTTGGGTCAACCAGGCCCGTAGGCATGGTGTAGCCTCCCTCCCTTCCCGAAAATTTTTCCTGGCTACGGACCTGAAGTCTACATTGGGTGCGTGTAATACTCACAGCACCGTTGTGGACTGTTGTTCTGATTAGTAAAACTGGGCTCTTAGAACTGGGCTTAGTCAGTCCATTAGGTGCTTTGGGGAATTGGAGAATATTTTAAAAATGTCGTACCCAACCAAGACTATTACTCAGTTTTTAATTTCACTAGGCAATATAAACGAACTATTCGCCTTTTCAATCAAAAATGACAGAGATGGAACAGCCCCGCCTCCTTGGAATTATCTAAATTGGGACGAAGAATTTGCCAGACAAGGAGTCAGCAATGAATGGAAGGAATCCAATTTCAATTCAAACTATTCTTATTGTGATACTTATCCAGAAAAGTTGTGGCTTCCGGAGAAAGCAAGCACTCAAATGTTAATTGGCTCTTGCAGGTTTTTAGTTACATATTTCGTTTCCCTCCACCACCAATTTTCCTTAACATTCAATTCATAGTTAGAATATCTAAAAACTGACCATTTTGTACATCAAAGAAAAATTGGGTGGTGGGGGGGAAACGATTTAAGCATCTGTTTTTACCGGTTTCTCACTATTTTGTTTTTAAGGTTTCGAAGTCGTGCTCGTTTGCCAGTCTTAACTTTTTTCTATAAGCACAATTCTGCTACAATATGCAGGTAATTTTATAAGGGAAAAATGGACTTATTCTGAATAGATTTCAAGTTTAAATATTTTAGATCATCCCAACCCTTATCCGGCTTTAGTGCAAGATGCCTAGAAGATGAATGTTTAATTGAATTGATAATGTCAGCAAATCCCTCATCTTCCACCCTTTATCTTATTGACACACGTCCACGTGTAAATGCGGTAGAAATTTTTTTGATTGAATAAAAGTTTCAAATTAATTTTTAGATGGTCAATAAAGTCCAGGGAAAAGGTTTTGAAGATTCCAAAAATTACACAAATATTCAATTCCATTTTTTTGACATTGAAAATATTCATGTTGTCAGATCCAGTTTAAATAGGCTTTTGGAAGGTTTTTTTTTAATTTTTTTGAAAAATTTTTTAAAAAATTCTTTTAAAGCTTGTCAACGGCCACAATCAATTACTCAATATTTAAAAGCTGTGGATGCTTCTGGTTGGCTAAAACATTTGCGTGTTCTCTTAGAATGTAGCTTTTTTATTGCTGAATCGGTTATTAGAGGAATTTCTTGTGTTGTACATTGTTCAGGTTTTTGTTTTTTCTTTTTTATTTTTTAAATTGATTTTTGTTAGATGGATGGGATAGAACATCGGTAGGTTTACAAAAATATTTAAAAATTGTTTCATTTTAAAGCAAACAGTTTCTTTAGCCCAATTGTTGCTTGATCCATATTATAGAACAATTAAAGGATTTCAGGTAAATCTGACGCTGGTCTAGTTTATTCGTCCAATAAAGCTTTATGAGTCAAGTAAAGCTTCACAAGTCCACTTGGTCTCAGTTTTTTTCTTCATAGAACTCGTAAAATTTTTTCGAACTCGTGATTAGAGTTGCCGTTTTCGAGTCGGGCCGACGATCGAGTCATTGTTTTCGGGCCTCGTTTTTATCGAGTCGGGCCGTACGAGTCTTTTTCGGGCCAAGTATCTTAGGCCCGACTCGATATTTCGGTCCGAGTCGGGCCATTTTGGCAACCCTACTCGTGAAGCTTCATCGGTTTCATAAAAGTTAATTCGACTCATAAACTAGACCCCAGAGCCTCACATTTCATTTAACCCTATCAAAAATTTTTTAAATTTTTAGACTTTAATAGACAAGGATTGGCTAGGTTTTGGTTTTAAATTTGATGATCGTTGTGGACATTTGGGAACAATTTCTGAAGAAAATGAAAAGGAGGTCTCCCCAATATTTACTCAATTTCTTGATTCTATCTATCAATTAATGCGACACAAACCAATGGCTTTTGAATTTAATGAACGCTATTTAATTGAATTAAATGAAAATGCTTATTCCTGTGTTTATGGTCAATTTATTGGAAATTGTGATAAGGATAGAAAGGTTTTTTTATTTTTGTTAAGTTTGGTCTTGAAGGGTGAGGGGCAATTAACAAATCCACTGGTATCGCTCTTATCCTCTCCAAGTCCTCGATATCCTTTTTAATTCTCCGATATCCCTTGTAATCCCTTTTAATCCTCCGATATCCACCCAGTTCCTAATCTCTCTTTAAACCATGAGACTCGATTGACTCAATTTTGTTAATACGGAGTTTTCCGGTCGGAGTTTTACCCTAACACGAATTAAAGTATAATAAGGGACCCTTGTCCGTAGTCTTCTGTCCTGGAATCAAATGAATGGGACTAAACGTCTCATTCTTTCTTTAATTTTTTTAAATGTGTAAACTCCAAGATATTTTTTAAAGGATCTTCGAATAACTACAAAAACCTTGTCTTTATGGTCATTTATGGATAGCAGAAAGGATGATTATACAAATCCATTTTATAATCCAGTAATTTTTATAAAAGTTTTTTGAACATTTTTCTACTTTCAGGCAGCAGATTTGTGTTTACACGAGGGCAAGCTACAGCCTTCATCCTTTGTTGTTTGGTCTAATATGTATAATCAATTTGACATTTCTCTTCACCCAAAAGAATATTTTCCTGATTTGGCAAATGAAGTAAAACAACATCGATCTTTATTGAATGAATTAAATGAAATAAAGGTTTCTTTCTTTTAATTTTACTATATTTTGGGTCGGCGCCTACATTTTTACGTCGCCAGGCCAGGTATCCTGTTTTTCCCTTTAAACAACCCTGGCCGGAGTTCCAGAAAACCCTGATTTTATCAAAATACTCGGTTTCTGGGTGCGGAGCCTGGAAAATCCGGTTCAAGGCTGGCCCGGTTCGAGGATCTGGATACAGGGCCCTGCAATTTGAAAATGATGAGCTTGAGCTCATTGGCTGGGATCAAATGCTCATTCCCTTTCTATTTTAAAAAATTTTATAGGAATTAAATATTTCTGCTTCTAATTATACTCCAATATGGCAATCACAATTGGGTGTAGATGATTGTTCTAATCTCAATTGTGGTAAAGAATTTATTTCAAGACTTGAACGGCGTTTACATTGCTATTTTTGTGGAAAAATATTTTGTAAAAAATGTTGTAATAAAATAGGTGAAAATGAAAGTAGTAAAGAATCGACAAATTCTCCTTTAATAATGTTTGCTTGTAATGAATGTAAATTAAAATATTAAAAATTTTCTTAAAGATTTTTTTTAATAATTTTTTTCTGTTTATTTTGGTGACATTTCTATCAATATTTTAATTTCTAAAAATTTTTTTTTTACTTTTTTTATTTGCCAATTAGTTCTGTTGAATCTTCAAGGTTGTTTGATTCTGTGTGATTCCCAACAATGGTAAATTTTTTAATTTAATGATTTTAAGATTTTCTTTTTTAGAGTTCTACCCTTCAATCATATTTGGACGCTGTTCGTAAGTCGCTTGAGGCTGCTCTGTGTATTAGGCAATTTGGATCTCAAGTTGTTGAGAGGCATAATAAACCTGAGGTTTGGCTTTAAAGTTAATTAGAGCAGGAAATGGTGTATGGTTGTTAGTCATCTCAAGTTAGTGGTTCGAACATCCAAAACCTGGGTTGGTGTTGTGGCGATTTTGGTGGGTTTGGCGTTTCGGCGGTTTTTATGCCTTGATATTTTGGTGACTTTGGGGCTGGTATTTCGACGGCTTTTGGGTTTTATTTCGGTGACATGCCCACAGTTTGGTATTTCGACTGCTTTTGCTCTTTCAGCGTGCTCCCAATTTAAATATTTACTTTAAAATTGACTCGATATTTTTTCAGGTTGAAATTCGCACAAGTAAAGAAGTCTTGCTTTGTCCTATAACAATTTCTCGTAATAAACAAGAAAGAGTATTCATCGAGCCTTCAATAAATTCTGTTAGAATAAGTATTGGAGTTAAACAAGCAGACGAAATTGAAAAAATTCTTTGTAATAAATTCTCAAAGGTTTTTAATTTTTTTTAATGAAAGTAATTAGATTTGAATTCAAGAGCCTATTCATGGGGGGCTAAGTGGGGAGTGCTTCAGGTTTCGTCTTTAGACAAAATTCCGCCTTTTTGGTGTTTGTCTTTCGCCTTAATCTGTTTGGGACACCCCTGGTTTGCTCCTTCAAAATTTTGGCGTTTGCTTGGCGTTCCGAACTTAAATTTTTTATCCCCCAGCCCCTTGGATATGCCCTAGTTAAAAATTTGTTTATTAAGTTCATGTGCCAACGTGCGGACAATTTTATCATTTTGAGGCGAAAACCACTTCCTGGATATGATATTAGTTTTTTAATTACAGCTACACATTCTGAAGTTATGTATAAACAAAAATTGATTGATTTTTTGATCCATTTTATGCAGGAAATTGATAAGGTTTATTTTTAGATTTTGAAGAAAATTTCTTAAAAATTTTTCTAGGAAATTAGCGAAATGAAATTGGCTTTGAATGCGAGGGCACGAACTTCTGCTGAAGAATTTTTGAAGAGATTTAATTGAGTGGAGTGTTAATTTAGTAGTTGCGAAGCTTAAAAGTGATCGAGGACGGGGAAGGTTATTGTAATAGTTTAGGAAAGTTTTCTCATTTTCTATGATTGGGGAAAATATTTTTGAGGTTTAGGGATAGAATATCCATCCTTCTAGTATGCAGAATGTTTTAACGTGATTTAAGATCTTTAGGAGAAGAAGAATATAGTAAAGCATTGTACCTGGGATATTCATAGTATCAGGGATGACAGTCAGGATGGGTTACCCAAAGCTCGTATTTTTTTTGATCTGAAACCCGGTTGTGCCCCTAACCCTGTATCTGCTTGTGGAGAACAAAGCGTCTATAATAATTGCTATGAGTTTGGTGGGTTCAATTCTTGCCCTATTATGCATCGTTCTTAAGGCCTTTAGGAACTCTGCGATGGTTTATGGTTTGATGCTTTTAAGTTTCGTTTTTTCCGAAAATTTGATAAAATCAGACCTTTCTCTTATTTACCTAAAAATTGTTTTTACTATTTATATTTAATTTTATTGTTTTTATTTGATATGAATATTATTTAAAGCTAAAAGAGATACATTGCCTTTTATAATAAAAATGTTTTTCATAAATATTGGATAGCTCAATTAAAAAAAATTTTTTTAAAGATGGTTTTCGAACCTATTAATATATTTTTTTTAATTTTTTCCAACTTTTCTCAATTTTTAGATCAATTTCTGATGGTCAAGATGACTTTAAATTTTCTCCAGATTCTGTCATGCCTTCCCTTAATTTGTTTGACTTTTGCCTTTGAAATCAAACCACAAAATCAAGAAAATGGTGCAGTCCAAGACACTCCTACTTTATTCTCTGTAGAAGGAAAATTAACTATTCGACCAGAATTGCAGCCAAAACCAAATGTTTTTGGAGATATTTATATTTCTTTGGATTATGGAAGATACCAAGGATTTGTCAGGTTTTTTAACTGATTAAATAGAGCCTTGACTGGACCGGAGATGGGCCGGGTTACCAGTGATACCTGGCATTTTTTTTTGTCCCGAAACCCGATTTTGGGAAAATTTGAAAACCCCAGCTTCTCAACTCGGTCTATCCCTGGACCATATACTACCGAAGGTTTTTTGGTTTTTCGGTGGATATTCGGGCTTTAATATTGTAAAAAATATTCTTTTTTAGAAGTGACGGAACTTTCAAATTAAATGACATCCCAACAGGCTCTTACATTATCGAAGCTATTAGTGTAGACTACACTTTTGAACCATTGAGGATTGATATAACCAACAAAGGGAAGATTAGAGCGAGAAAGTTGAATCTTTTGCAGGTTTTTATTTAGAATTTGTCATACTAGACATATCATTTTTTAGCCCAACGTTGTTGTGACTATGCCATATCCCGTTAAAATGACTGCATTGCATCCAACTCAATATTTCCGAAAGAGAGAGGAGTGGCGTGTGACAGATGTACTCATGAATCCAATGGTAAGAAACAGGATTTTTAGTGTCTTCGGGTTTCAAGTCATTGATACAACCAACAAGGAGATTTTTTGGTTAAACCCAACTCGTCAACACCCTTTCCGCTTATTTTCCCGGGCGGCGAATTGGACTCGTGGTGGACTCATGGGCTTGGGTGACTCCGACCCTCTACCTCAGTTTTCTCCGATATCCTTTTCCGTTTATCTTCCAAACGTGTAGGTGAATTTTATAAGAAGCTTGACCGAACCCCCAAAAGTCCTTGAAATACCAAACTCTGGACACCTATGAGTGGACCGCTACATAACGAGGACTCACCAAATCTTGTAGACTCTTTCTATTAACACGACCAATTTCAGATTATAATGCTAATAGCTGCTTTTCTTCTGATGGTGATTACACCAAAATTGGCTGCTCAAGACCCACAAATGCAAAAGGTTTCTCTTCTTAAATCTTTTTTATATTTACTTTTTAAGGATATGCAAAATTTGCAATTACCAAAAGTGGATATGCCCGATATGGCGGATATGTTGGCCAATATGTTTGGATCATCTAGCGGCAAAAAAGGAAATACACGAAAGGCGATTGCATCACAAAATACGAAAAGGACGACTCGATAGTTTTTTTAATATTTTTAAAAATAATCAGGTATTTTGGGGAAATTCTAAAAGGGGATAAGACTTAATCATTTTAAAATTCTTATAATCTTTGATACTTTTTGGATATCCCCCACCTATTAGTTTGAGTCTTAAAGTTTCCTGGTAGTGGTTTCGGACACCCCTTTTCCTCTACGTTCCAAGAGAGGAAAACACAGACATCCTTCCTCTACGTTTAGGGAAAAAATTATGGAGGAAAAGAGGGGGCCTCAAACTAGGAGAGGGTATCCAAAAAGTAAACCATTTTTCTGCTGTTTCTTTTTTTCTTACGATTAGTCTAACAATGAGCTATAAATGTAGTTTTGTATAAAAATAAATTCACGAAATTGCAATTTTATGCCTGTTTCTTTAATTATAGTCAATTACAATAAGCAAAGGAACAATTATAAGGACTGAATATTTGGGCTATTTGGACTTGTTTCAAGTCGTGTAATTTTTCAGTTCCTCGAATAATTGCCAATCTTACAATTTTAGGGAATGTTAAAAGCAATTTTTTAGCAAGTATTTTTCCAAGTAATCATTTTTAAAAAGAGGGTAATCCAGAAGGTCAAATCCAAATATTTGGCGGGTAAAGGAGGCTAGCAAAAGGTTAAAGCTGGCCTGCTCCTTTTTGCCTTGCTTGATAACTGCACGAGAGAATTACCATCTTATGTCCCTTATCCGTCTTTATCCACTCAAATCCTTGGATTTGACCTTCTAGCTTATCACAAAAGAGGGAATATTTTCGAAAAATTTTTTTAAATGATTACCTTTTTAAAAAAATTTAAAAACAAAACCTCATAAGGAATATATTCAACTCAATTAAAAGTTTCTTCCGCAATCCTAGCCTCCTCTAACACAGTTATAAACGAAAATGGCATAAATAAATGGCCTGTTCCAGCATAAAATTTGCTTTGAAATTCAACCCTAAAAAATTTTTTACGGTTGAAAAAGAAATTTTAAAAAATACCAATGAAGACGAAGAGCATGTAAAAATGCTGAAAGTCCTTCCATTAAAACAAGAATGAAGACTGTCATAGTTGCAAACACCAGAAAAACAAAGTACGTCAGTACAGCGCCCAAATAACCTCCTTGAAGTAATCCCATACGAAAAACCATTGTCCAGAGAACATCGGACAATTCTAGGAAAAAATTGTTGGTACTTTACTATTAGGTGGCCAAAAAGTCCGCAAGTTTTGTCCGCAAGTTTGTCCTTTTAAGGAAAGACCTGACAATTATTTATCCTCTTAAAAAAATAATTTGCGGACAAAATTTGCGGACTTTTGGGCCATATAATGGAAAAGAACCAAATGGTTAAAAAATTTAAAATCTCAAAAAATTTACGTGCATGAGCCAAAGAAAGTGCCCAAAGACGAAGATAAGAAGCAGTATGAGAAATACAACCAAGCGCAAATTCAATTGTATGAATTGCTTGATAAACAAAAGTATCACCCAAATCAAATTCCTTTAAATCCTTCTTGGGTGTTGTAGTTGAATTTCCTCCATGATGAATAACTTCAGCACCATCTTCGCTTAAGTTGGCATGGACACTCTGTTAAAAAATTAATTTTCCAAATAAAAAATTTAAAAAAATTTTGGGGATGTAACGGAATTTTAGAAATTGACAAGAAGACAATAACAGATAAGAAGACAATGACAAAAAATATAATAAATAGAGGAACAATAAAAAGAACTCTGGGGGTGGATGCTGAAACATAACAGAAACAATTTTAATAACCCAGCAAAATATATTGTTAGTGATAAAAGGGTACACCCCCAACGTACCGCGAGCTCAAATGTACCGCCGAACTAATAACTAAAATTTATGAAGGCCGAGACGTCTTGATATGGTTCGATTCAGCCTGTCGAGGTTCATCAAGCTAAACCAGGGCGCTCCGGATTCGATATTTTTTAACTAATTCATAGCTCTGCGGTACCTTGGGCTTGGGGTACGTTGGCCTGCTCCCGTTATAAAAAAGTATAAGCACCACAAGCAATGAAAAAAGAAAAAAGAGAGGGAAAAACAAAAAAACCAACCACCAAAAAAAAAACAAAAAAAAATACTGACATTATAATTTTGGAGGCTATCAACATCAACAAATCCTTCATCAAGCACTTGTGCCCCTCTTTGCCTTGGAGGAATTGTTGAGGCAGCAAAAGTTTGTTGTGTGCCATGTAAATTCCTCCTCCTACTAGCATCCTTGTGTTGCCTCCATAAAATTAAAGGTTTCACCAACAACATCACAGGAATAGCCAATAATGCAAAAACCAACAAACAAAATTCCGTTACACCCTGGAAATTTTAAGAGAAAAATTTTTACCAAATTAGTATGACCACCATATAAACGTTGTTTTTGTTGTTGCCAAAGCTTGTAGGGCTTGGCAAATAACATGACAAAGATGCACCCAATAGAAATGGGAATGAAAATTGATTCGAAAAAACCCTAAAAATTTGAAAGAAAAAATTTGGACCTAACCCTAAACCCGTTTGTCAAGAAAAATTTTTTCCTTAAATTTAGGATAGAAAATTCGATACACCTCTCTTCAGTCCCGACTCAGTTCAGTTCCGGCACCTATAACTTGTGAAGAGATGGACAATTTTTCATGTTCTTGGTATCATTAGATAGAGAATTAAGTACACTACAAGTTACCAGAAAATTAAAACTTTCGACAGATTGATAAAGAAGTTAAGGTCGATAAAATGTCGAAAAATCATCTTTTGAAAAAGTTCTAGTTTTTAAATCATAACTTTTTTAATCAATTAGTCGAGAATTTTGATTTTTTGGTTGCTTGTAGTGTATTTAATTCTCTATCCAGTGGTACCAAAAAAATAAAGAAGTGACCATCCCTTCATGAGTTATAGGGTTGGAACTGAACGGAGCCAGGACTGAACCGCTCTGTTGAAAAATAAATAGAAAAAAAATTCAAAACCTGTCCAGGATACCAATAATTTAGATGACAATTTGGACCAGGTTCTCTACTCTCATCGTCTATCGTAAATCCAGTTTTTCTCGATTTCATCATAAACATATTTATAAGCCCAATAAGTAGAGAAGGTGCACATCTAGCGCCTGGATAATAATTTCCAAGAAAATAATAATGTCCCTTAAAAATTAAAAAATATTTATAGTAATAAATAGGGCTGTCCAAAACAAGAAAATGCATGCAAATGCATGCTTTGTATGCGAGTATGCCTTGAAGTGAAGAGTTGGAAAATGTGTTTGTACGTTGGTACGAGGACGTTAGGGCCCGGTTCTTATGGAGAATATTTGCAATTTCGGCCCTTTCATGCATATTTGGCCCTCTTATGCATATTTCGGCCCTTTCGTGCATATTTCAGCCATCTCGTGCGTATTTGCATGTCGGTGCATATTTCGGGAAATTTTGCATATTTTGATGTTTTTGTCCATATATGCGCTTTCCGAGCATATCCTGGACACCCCCAGTAAAAATTTACAAAAAAACCTCATTATTAAAGAAAAGCCATTTTGCTACAATTTCCAAACAGAGATAAACAAAAATGCACGAAAGAAATATAACTTGTGGAATAAAAGTAAAATTAATGTCCAAATAAGATTCTGAATGTCTTTAAAAAATTTTATTTGTAATTTAAAAAAAATTAGAAAATAAACTTGAAATTATAATAACTCAAAGCAATCCCAAACGCCATTTGACTAATTCCAATAATTACTGAACCTTTCATTTTCATTGAATTTAAAAAATTTAGTTTGTTGGTTTCTGCCAAATTCCAAATTGGATCGACACCAAAAGGGTATGGCGGAGATGACTAAAGTAAATTTTGATAAAAAAATTTTTCTTAACGTCGAGTGAGCATATTTGATGTCAGTACAAATTCGATATATTTTTTGGAACCATTCATTAGACCCCAAAATATGAACGACAATAACTCGGCGGTGCGCCTTTTCCAGTTTGGAATTACTACTGCTTTTGGGGGTTTGACTTTTTTACGTTTTGACATTATGTCATGCTCCGTGGCTCGGCCAAAGCATTTTCAAAAAACGGATATCACTCCGCAATAAGAAGTCGGGAGTATCAAAATCGTACTGACAGTTAACACAATGTTCCCTTATAAATAAAAAAACAAACATAAGCAATATGTGGAGGAAGTACAAGCATTTTTTCAGGATCGTTTGTATACTTATCATATTCATCAGTAGCACCCCATGAAGTTCCAAAGATGTTAAATGATTTGCTAAAAACATCATTGTAAATAAAACCAGTGTAAATAGAGAAAAGGCCCATCAGAAAAATTACGTAACGACCAGAGAAAAACATTTGGAATATCTTTAAAAAAATTAATGAAAAATTTTTTGAAAATTAAAATTTAAAAAAACCTCATCATTAATCCGAGCTGCTTCCAATCTTTTCTCTTTTAATACAAGGTACAGTCCAAAAAGAAACATAATTAATCCGTGGCCCAAATCACCAAACATTAAAGCAAATAAGAAAGGAAAAGTAATCATTGTGTAGGGGGCTAGAAAAAATTTTTTTTGAAAAAATTTTGAAATTTTGAAAGAAAACCAGGATTTATTTCTCTATAACTAGCAATTCCATAAGAATCCACAATATTTTGAAAACCACGAGTAAATTTATTGGTTCGATGAAAAGTTGGAGGTTGCTCTAAAGTTTCCATTTTGTTAAGAATTGATGGCACTGAACTTCCACTTTCATCCTTTATAGAAAAATTTTTTTGTAGAAATTCAAAACATGAATGTCACGAGTTACCAGAAACCTGAACCTGTTCAATTTGACTCCCTGTTCCACATAAAAGTTCCTTCCTATAGGGCTTTCCCGCTCGCCTCCATTAAAATGAACTCTCCCTTCCACATAGAGGAAGGGATCATGAAATCCCTATAAATCTCGTGATTTCCCTAATAATCCTCAAAATCACTGATTGCTCCAAACCGTTCATATAAGTTAGGCTTTTTGTTCGAATTTTTAACTGATCGATACCCGAAGCCCGGACATTTTTTCCGATACGAAACCTAATCAGAAGAAAATTTTAAGAATCTAACCCGTGACCCGTTCCGACTACTCAACCCATGTCATCCCTGCTTCCAAAAATAAAAAAAAATTCTTTCTTACACTTCCACGCTTTAATGCCAATTGAATTCGATCAAGTTCAGCAACTGGACACCAACATTCAGCAATTAAACATTTTTGAGTTACATCCAAATTGAATAAATTTAAGGTGTGATAAATTGCTTTGACTTTTCTAACTTTTGTAAGCCAAGTACGAACATTACGAGCAGCAGCGACCTTGAAAAACAAAATTTTAAAGTCAAAAATAAATAAAAAATTAAAAACCAGAACACGATGCCGATGATCTTGAGTTTGTCCCAAAACAGTTTTTAAATCTTCTATACGTGTCATAACACCAATAGACATTTCTCTTCGTTCTTGAGGAGAATCTGGACATGGATATATTGTCGCACGAAAACTAAAGGAAAAATATTTTTTAGTTAAAAATATAGGGTCATCCCTGAAGACCTTGACCCTGAAGAACTACTTTTTAAAAGGAATATCGAGAAATTGAGGAGGATCTCTAACCCCATATCGAGGGTCTCAATCCCCATCAGACATGCACGAAACGTTTCGTTTCGTTTCGTTGTTTCGTTAGTTTCGTTATGTTTTTTCCTGTTTCGTCTCGTTTCGTGACGAAACAGTTTTTAATTTGTTTCGTTTCGTTTTGTTAACGAAACACCTGTGTTTCGTTAACGAAACATTACCTATTTTCTAGACCAAAATATTACCCAAAAACTGAAAAAATTTCCCGGTAGGTGATGAAATTTCAAAAAATTTTTGCCTGCGGCGCTGAAATCTGGATTTTAAGCGCCTACGGCGCATGATTTACTTTTTTTTGAATTTCCCGTTTGATTTTATGTTTTTAATACGCAAAGTTCAAATCCATTCCAGATTAGGCCTATAGAATGGGTCTACCTCTTAATGCCAATCCGGGGCGGGCGCAAGAGAGAATGATCATGAATAAGGTTGAAATGGTGGTATAGGAAATTAGGAGTGAGTAAACGCGATATTGGTGGATTTGGAGTGTTTAAAAAATTAAATTTAAAAAATGTAGAGAATCAGGAACGGGTTATTAGAATAGTAATTTCCGATAAAATTAATTCCCGGTGGTTTTAGGGAATCAGGATTCGGGTCGGTGGGAGATCAGTGCTGTGTCTTGGCATTTGTTGGCTTAAGCTCCGGCTCCGACCTTTCTCAAACATTGGTTCCGGCTCCGGGCATTTCAATTTCTTGGCTCCGGCTCAAGCTCTGAGGTTTTCTAAATCTTAGCTCCGCCGTAGCCCGACTCCGGCGCTAGCTCCCAGAGCCATAACAGCACTGTCCTCGATATACACAGTTGCTCAACATATAATTCGATTGGAGCCGATTTGGCGGAACTAAAGCTGGTATAGTGGATTAGGCGGGAACACGCGAAAATTTTGGAGCTTGGGACCAAAATTTAAGGTCCCACAGAGCTATAAGATCATATATATGTCATAGCTGGCCTATTAACGTGTTTAAAAACGTTAATTAAGAAAATAAAACCGTTTTTCTTAATTTTTTTGAAAATTACAATGTTTCGTTTTGTTTCGTTTCGTTTCGCTAAATTTCTACTGTTTCGTCTCGTTTCGTTAACGAAACGATTTTTAAAAAATTTTGTTTCGTTTCGTTTCGTCTGAAAAATTTTTGGAGTTTCGTGCATGTCTGATCCCCATCAATCACACCAAATATCCATCGACTCCCTCCAAATCACTTGATATTTCCTTAATAACTCTTTAATCCCTCGATAGCCCCTTAATCCCTCTAAATCCCCAGATATTCCCTTTCAAAAGTTGTAGGTCCTCAGGGCCAGTAGGCAGTTGATGGGGACTATAAATATTTAAAAAATTATACCCTTCACAAATCTTTTTCACTCTGCTTTTCAATTGATCTCCTTGAAAAAAGATGATAAAGACAGCCTTTTGAACTTCTAGCCCAGTCATTGTATCACTCAACGGTTCAGTAATTTCTGCTTGTCGCAAAAATACATTGCCTCTACAGGCCCGCCAAAGAAGACGTTCAAAGGCCGGTAAACGCTCTCGTTGGATAACACCAGCAACAAATCTAATAAACAAAAAAATTAATTAAACAAGAATACTTATGTCGTTTCCATCCCCCGTCCAATTTTTTATTTGATGTACAAAATGGTCAGTTATTCCTTCCTTGCATAATCTCAAATTTCCTTCAGCTCCCTCAGCCTCGGTGGCTACGTCCTTGGTAATTATTGAAATTATACCAAGAATGACTGACCATCTTGTACATCAAGGTAATTAGATAGGAGGGAAACAACATAAATAAAAATTAAAAGTGCAAAAGTGGTGGTGCAGTAATTTTAAAATTGCTCAAAATTAAAAAAAGAAAAACTAACTTTAAATTTCCTTTGGAAACATGTGAAGCATCGCCTCTATCACGAGGAATCAAACTAGAACCATCATCCAAAAATTCTTCTTGTGCCAAAGAGTGAAGCGCTTGACGTTCGCCTTCGTTCTTTAGAAGAGAATGAAAATGTGGGAGTTTTTGAAATTAAAAAAAAGGGAATGGCTTGCCGGCAAGTGCAAAAATTAGAAAATATGAGAGAGAATGAGGAAGGAGGAGAAGTATGGGTGCTTTGACCATTATAAGGCCATTTTGCTTATGGTCCGCAATGGATAACCCACGTACCAAGTTTTTTTACAAAAATATAAAGATACAATATGAAAAAATTGTCGTGTTAATCAATATATGGGCTGTTAATTAATTCAGAAAAAATTTAAAAAATTTTTTAAATGGACAAAAACTGCACCACCACTTGACAAAAGACATAAATTAATCAAAAACTAACCCTAATTTCAAGCGCCCTCTAAATTCAATCAAATGTCCACCAGATACAAGAAGAGGCTCCAGTTCGTCAAGAGGAGTCTCAATAACTGTTTGTGGCCTTTTGGGTCGAATGGAACCATGAAGACGCCCAAAACTTTTGTGTTCGTATTCGACCTTGATGAGCATATTTAGAGAAAATAAGAAAAAAGAAGGAAACAATTCAAAAATAAAGACAAAAAATCCCCAAACAAATGTAGAAAAAGCGAATTTTGACAATTTAACAAACTCAAAAAATATATAAAACTAGTGAAAGACAATGAAAAGTGTGCATTTTCGAAGAATCTGTTATCAGACTCTCCCATAAAAAATGCCGGCTGGCCATAGAAAAACACAAAAAATCAACTAACCTCATCAAAAAACTGTTGCGTCTTTCTAAGAATGTGTTTAAGCTCTGTCAGTTCAGCAAAATTTTTCCGAAGCATTTCCTCATTTTGGTTGACTTCACGCAATTCACTTTCTAATTTATCAAAGGTTGCCTAAAAAATAAATTTAAAAATGAAGAAAAGGCCCTTCCGAGTTATCCTCAAACCAGTTTTCACGGATAAATTAATGCGGACTTATAATCATAATGGCTCATAATGGTCAGAGAATCCATACTTGACCTTCTGACCATTATGAGTCTTTGTCATACTGCCCATTATGAGTCCACTTTATCTCTGACCATTATGAGTCCGCAAAAATATGCACGCAAACCATGGTCTAGGATAACACACAAGTCCCGAAGAAATCAAACTAACCCCCAAATCAAACGTTTCCCTAGGTAAGGGAACTTCCGTATTCTCCCCAGTATCGACCATTACAATTCCATCCTTCTTTATTTCGCGTTCCAAAAATCCTAGAGACAAGATTTTAAAATTTAAAAGTATTTCTTACTCAATTTTCGTTCCATTTCGTCACAATGACGAACTTCTCTAACATATTTGCGTTGAAAAGCGTTGATTTCAGCATTTAACTAAATTAAAAAAGGGGTAAAATTTCGTCATATTAACCATATTCTGATTCGGACAAATAATAAGTCATTTGAAAGTTATTCGGTTTCACCTATGGACTGAAGCGACATCTGAAACTAAAGAGAGGACCAAGGTCGCTTTCAGGGCAACCAAGGCCATATTGTTTGTCCGAATCGCAGACAGGCGATATAACGGAATTTTTAATAGAACTTGAGTAAGAATTTATAAAAAATAAACAAACTAACATCTCGGAATTGCACAAGCCCAATTTCGCCAAGTTCAGCAACACATAAATAAGCCGCTTCGTTTTGAAGAAACAACTGAACCAAGCACCTGAAAACCAAGAAAATTTAAAAATAAAATCTTTTTGAACATACATTTCCTCGCTTCGGTGTATTGAATTCATTGTTGTTAAATTAATTCAATAGAATATGGCCTAGAAAATAAAAACAAAGTAAAAAAATATCCAAAAATGACAACAAAAAATAAACATCTTAAAAATTCCAAGACTTTTATTTACAGACAATAATAGAGAAGAAAAAACCGATAATTGGTTAGACAGGTAAAAAGGGAAAGAAGGCTGGACGTGTCCACAACATCGCGGCGGATGTAAAACGTGGACTATAAGAAGAAATTGGGCACTCAAACTCATTAAAAACCTGGCACTGAAACTGCTGCAACTCAAATAAGAAAAACTGTCTTACTGTCTCTCTTAAGTCTAGTGCGCTATTTCTCAATAATTCGATGTCTTGTTCTCACGTGTGAGATTTGTTGTTGCCCATTTAATCGCGCGCGATTCAGACAACAAAAGACTGTTTTCCATCTCTCTTAAATTAAACATACTATTTTTCAATAATTCAATGTCTAGTTTGCGTAGCATGAGATTTGTTCATGACCATTTATTCGCGCAGCAATTCAAATAACAAAAAGGCTGTCTACCGTCACTATTAAATTGACACACTATTTCTTAATAGCTCAGTGTCTATTTTCGAGACATGAGATCTGCTTGAAACCGTCTAATCGCGGAGAAATTTTCCTTTATTTCTTTCATAATACTATTTTCGCCACTAGACAAGCGAAAAAGATAGTTTTGCGAATAAACGGCTGCACGACTAAATGGGCTGTTATTCAGACAAGAATGGCGTAAACAAGCTTTTTCCAATTTCACCAATACCACAGTTTGCCAATAAGGGTTTAATCCCACGTCTTGCCAACAACTTTGTGGCAAAACGTCAATTTTAGCTTTATTGGCGAAATATGGTATTGGTGAAATTTTTAAACTGCAAACAAGTTGTCTATCTCTAACTACTGTAATTAGAGAAACGAAAAAATAATTTATGTCCTATGCGGAAGTATACTTGAGTCTAACTTTAATTAAATATTTCTAGAACTATTTTTGGAGTTTTTTGTCAACCTTTTTTCATTAAAATTTTTTAATTTTTGTTAATTTTCAGTTCTGTTATTAAATAACTAAACGATATTGTGTGTTTTAAATATTTTTTAAACTTTGGCTTTAGGCCCATACTTCTCTACCGTTTTCTAGTTGACATCAATCTATCAGTATTTTATAAATGGCTGAGAAGCGAAAATTGTTGAATGAAATTGATAAGTGTTACAAAAAGGTATTTTTTTAATTTTAAATATTTTTGGGGGAGAACCTTGACACTTTAAGGGCCTTTGACCTTGAAGACTTACATCTTTTGAAAGGGAACGTCAAAAGGGGATATCGAAGGATTTGATGGGATTAAGGGGATATCGAGGGATTTGTATCATCGAAGCGGATAAGGATGAAGGGGATGGATACTCTCCCAGATGATACACAGACAATACCTCACCATAGTTTCTAAACTTCACAACTGGGTACGGTTGGGTCTTATCCCATTGACCCCTCAATTTTTTTTCAAAACGTGTAGGCCTTCAGAATCAAAGGGCTGGGTTGACCCCATTTTTAAATTAACTTTTTATAAGATTGAGGAAGGCTTTGAAATTTTTGATGATATAATGGCCAAAATGACAGAAGCAAATAGTGAAAATCAACGGGAAAAGTTTCAAGATGACCTCAAAAAGGAAATTAAAAAGCTCCAAAGGCTAAGAGACCAGATCAAAGGATGGCAAAATTCCTCGGAAATAAAGGTTTGTGTTTATATTTTTAAACAGATTAGGGGAATTTTTAACTTTCAAAATTTCAGGATAAAGATTCTCTGTCTAAATTTCGAAAGTTGATAGAACAAAGGATGGAAATCTTCAAAGACGTTGAAAGGGAGAACAAAATGAAGCCTCATAGCAAACAAGGTTTAACTGCTGAAGACAAACTTGACCCGAAAGAGAAGGAAAAATGTGATACAATTGAGTGGCTGAATGTTTGTTTTTCAATATTTAATTTCGTACCCCCTCCCTTTTATTCCCTTCCCAAAATGACTCAAAATGGTCAGATTTCTTTTATCGACTTCACACAATTTCTAGGTGGCTGGTAATTTTTTTACTGACTCACAGGGTGAAGTTGAGATAGATTGAGTCTGAAAGAGGAAGTCTGACCGTTTTGAGCCATTTGAAGAAGGGACGAAAAGAGGGGGTACGAAATTGAATCTTACCTGTTTTTTTGAATTTTTTAAAATTTCTTTATAATTTTTTCAAGTGTCAAATTCGTAGAATTCAAGATGAAATTGACAGGACTGAATCTAAACTTGAAACTCTTTCGTCTTCTGCTGATACCGGAAAGAAAAGGGGTAAAAAAGAAGATGCCAAAAAGAACGAAAAAGAGGTTTTTTTTTGAATTTAAAAAAAAATATTTTTTTTAGAAGGCTGAAGAATTGCGAAGGCATTTGGATAGAGTAAAGTTTCATCTTTTAAATTTGGAAGTTTGCATCCGAATGATAAATAACGAAAAGATTGAAATAAAGGATGTAAATGGAAAATTGAAGGAACCTTTGGAGATGTACATTGACGCGTTGGACCCAGAAAATGATGATGATCCGGAAAGTTTGGACCCAGAAGGTTTTTTTGACTTTGTGTGGATTTTTGAGAATTTTTTTTTAGACATTTACGAGGAGCTTAATTTTAGTACTTATTTGTCGCAACTTGGAGGAATTTCAACAAATAGCGTTGATGACGAAAAAGGACCAAATAATGATACTGGTTTGTATTTTTTATTTCATACCAGGGATGTCACTGGTTGAGGAAAAAGTTGGGCCAGGCTTCAAAATTTTTTTAGGATCGGGTTTTGGGTGAAAAAAGTTCGGATTTTGGAGCTCTGGTTGAGTTCAGTTAGGGGGATTGAGAAGGGAAAAGTTCGGGTCTAGTTTTGGAAAATTCCTCGGGCCAGGTTTTGGGTGCCTCGTGACATCTATGCCCCTCATATCTTTCATAAATTCCAAATTTAAGGAAGTCACAAATCCTCGAGTCCATCTCCCGATTATTGGTCTAAACATCAAAATGGCGGAGAACTAGACACTTCTTCTCATGAAAAATCGCCATATGTCGGGAATGTGAGTACGCGTTCTACTTCCGAATCAGCCTCTTCACATCGTTCGGCAGTAAGCGGTGGTGGTGCTTCTTCCGTCACTTCACTAAAACTTACTCGGTTAGGAAGGTTTGTGTTTTTGATTGGTCTTAGCGGGTACACCTTAACTTACTCGACGACAAAGTGTCGCCGAGCTATAACCTTGTTTAAATTATTGAATCCGGGACGCCTTGTTGTGGTTGGATGCTCCTCAACGAGCTGAATCAGACCATACCAAAACATCTTGGATTAGATAATTTCGAAGGGAGTTATAGGCTCCGCGGCGCATTGGCATCACAGTTCGTTGGCCTGTTCGCGTTCTTGCGTGGGGGAGTTCTCCAAAAAAATTTTCCTTTTTTATAGAAAAAAAGATTTTTTTTCCCTTTTCAGTCAGGTTAGCAATTCTAGTTCTGTTTCATCTCCATTGCCTCAAACACCGCCTGCTATCCCAGGGATTCCTTATAATTCGGTTGCCGCGGGGAAAATGCATACACCACCAGTTCAATCAACTGCAGCAATGGCAATACATCCAATGCATCAAGCAGTAACAAATACGGCTTCAACACCAACTGCTTCAACATCAGCAAATATTTTAGCTTCTCCAAAAACAACATTGCCGTCACCATCCGCCGTAGAAAATACTTCAAGTAATGTTATTGTCCAACAACAACAACCTCCATCAACAATTCAAGCACCTCCAACAGTTTCACCTGTAGCTGAACTAAAAGAAGAAAATGCTGTTTCATCTTCAGGAATGGCATCAACAACCTTAATAAGGACTCGATCTTCTTCTGTTACATCATCTACAGCAACATCTTTACATGAAGAACCGAGTCAATTTTCTACTGTTGTAGGAGGAGGAAATTTGACGTCATCACCAATAACTTCAAAAGCTCCTTTACCTTTAAGATTCAATTCTTCAGCTGCTGCTGGAGGAGGAGCAACAACATCTTCATCATCAAATCCATCGCCATTCTCATTGCCAACATTCATGTCGGCGGCATCTTCTGCTCCTCCGTCAACAACAACACCAGCAGGGAGAACTAGCGATTTATCTACACCTTCAAGAAATTCTGAACAACACCAAGAAAGTCAACATTCATCAAATGATGTTGGAAATAATATAGCTGATACTACTGAATTTAATGGAAAAGTTGCAAATCTTCTTTACAATTCTTCATTTGGTAGTCCAATGATTACACAACAAAAGAGTAGAGAACCACAAGAGGTTTTTCTTTAAATTTTTTGGTAAAGGGACTTTTACTGACCCCTTGGGAAAAATGAGAAAGAAGTGCACTTTCGATATTTTAGAGTTTGATAGTAGGTGATCGAGTCTGTGAGTCCGAATATGAACATAAAATTTAATTTCGAGACCAAATTTTAAATTTAAATTTAGCGTTAATTTGACACGATTCTTCGGACTGCGCCGAATGGTTTATGCTCATATTCGGACGATTACCTACTGGCTAACCTTAAAATATCGAATTTTTGATTTTGATAGGAGACCTTGACCAGATTCCCGACATTCAAGGTCTTAGCCTTGACCGTTAGCCGATCTTTTAATATCGAAAATTTCTTTTTTCCCACATTTTTTCTATGCACCAGTAAAAGCCACCTGATTAAAACTAACTCTTTAAAAAATTTTTTCCATTAAAGGCTGTTATCCAACCATGGTTAGGTGCTTCTCCTCTTGGAATGGCTCCAATAAACGAAGAATTGAGTTTCCAACTGCAAATGTTAGACGCAACACAGACACGTTGCCCTCTTCAAATGGACTCGGAAAAGCCTAGAAGTTATCTGCCAAAAATGCCCTGTTCAACACCACCTTACTATCCTCAGGCACCTTTACCAAATGCAGATAGCCTTGAATATTATCTTCGACTTTCTGTTGAAACTCTTTTCTTTACGTTTTATTATATGGAGGTTTTTTTTGGATTTTTTTTTTAAATTTAATTTTTTTTTGTCTCTTTAAGGGTTCACGTGCACAATTGTTAGCTGCAAAGGCTTTAAAAAAGCTTTCGTGGAGGTTTCATACAAAGTATAAATTTTTATTTTTAAATTATTTTCTGATTGAAAACCTTGAGTATCGCGGTATATTTGGGGCCAAATCTTCTTAATGACCTAAAATATATTTTAATATTTTAGATATTTAATGTGGTTTCAAAGACATGAAGAGCCTAAACAAATAACTGATGATTACGAACAGGTTTTTTTGATTTTTTCTTTGGTAAAATTAAATTTCGTACCCTCTTTCTTCCCTTTTCCTTCCTCAATACTGGTCAGACTTAAAAATGTGCTACAAGCCGTCGGTTGAGGAAAAAGCCGGGCCTGGTTTTCAGAACTTCCTCAGGATCGAGTTTCGGGTCGAAAATGGGTCATGTTTTGGGTAACCCAACCCATCCCTCCTAGCTCTTCTTTGTAGAATCTATGTTCCTGTATTGGGGGTGTAGAACTGGTGCCCAAAGTTGTCGCAAAAAGTTCTAGTAAAAATCAGGGCTGGTTCTTCACGACATAGTAGAGACTAAAGTGAGGTTGAAGAAAGAAAAGCAAAGTTTTAATATTTTGAGGAAGGAAAAAATGGGAGGAGATGGGGTACACGAAGTACACGAAGTTCAATTTTATCAATTTTTCTTGTTTCTAAAAATATTTTTCCTCATCTTTTTTTAAGGGAACCTATGTTTATTTTGACTTTGAAAAATGGGTACAACGGAAAAAAGAGCAATTCACATTTGAGTATAAATACTTGGAAGATAAAGATTTTGAATAAAATAAAAAAGAAAAAAAAAATTTTTTTTTGTGTAAAAAAAAATTTTTCTAGTGAAAATTTTAATGAGACTTTTGGCTTCTCGTTAATTTTTTTAATTATAGTATCTTCCCATATTTTATGTTTATCTTCTCGTTTGTATTTACTGCCTGTTTTTTTGTGCATTGCTTGACAGAAAGTGAAAGACATGTTTAGTTAAATTTTTAAAAATCCTGTGGTTTGTGACAAATTGTCGTGTCACCGCCTGAGTGACCAATGCGCTACTGGCGAATTGTCTTTTGTTGAATTGTGTATTTGATAAATCGTTCTCATATTTCACCAATACCACATTTTGCCAATAAGGGTAAAATTCCACGTTTTGCCAAAGTTTTATTTGCAAAATGTCGTTTTTAGCCTTATTGGCAAAATGTGGTATTGGTGAAATATGGTTTTCCTTGGTGAATTGTTGGTATTGTGCTCGTCTAATGTTCTCTTCGATTTTAGTGTTCTTTTTTAAAATGTGTTGAGAAGCTGTTGGGGTCACTAGAGTCTTGAGTGCTGAACTCTTTCTCTTCGGTGAATTGCTGGCACTCTAATGACCTCAATCTGACTTATCGAGTAGACGCCATTTTTGCAAAAGAACACTATAATTGAAGAGAGCATTAGACGAAAGATTATTATTGATTTTTATGAACAAAGGTTACGGCCACCTAGATGCTAACCAAGCATTTTTCTTTTCCTTTTTTTGCTTAATGTAATTTACCTTTCTTTCTGTTTTAGATAATTTTTCAATTTTACTTTTTAAAAAATGTCTGACACTTTTGGATCTTATCAAAATTTTACAATTGTTAAAGCGGTTGTTGATGCTGGAAAAGAAACAATCGAAATTGGCGAAAAAATTTTGGGGCAAGGTTTTGTAATTTTAATTTTTTTGAAAGGATGATTCACTCTACAGCATCTAAAACGGGTCCACCCAAGAAGACCTACACTTTAAGGACCTTTAACGCAGACCTACAACTTTTCAACGAGAATATCGAGGGATTAAACCCCCCCCCCTTCTATCGAAATAAAGTGTCCAGTTCTGTATTTTAGAACCTATGTTATGATATAAGTGTTAACCATAATCCTATGTGAGTAGAGTTGATGGGTGGGGGCTAACTTAAGGAATGCCAACTCGAAGAACAGACAACTCAAGGAAAAGAAAGTCAATGAACGACCAATCATTGAATATTTTAACAATCAGAATTTTTCAAATTTTTTTTAATTATGTTTTTTAAATTCAGATTTTTCAAAAAATTGTGATTTTTAAAATATTCCATGAGTAGGTCGTTCATTGACTTGCCTTTTCCTTGACTTGTTTGTTCCCTTTAATTGGTATGTTCCATGAGTTGGTCGTTCCTTGACTTGTCGTTTAATGATTTGTCTGCTCCTTGAGTTAGCCCGACACGGAGTTGAGATGCCTTTCAAAAGTTGTCGAGGGTCTTTTGAGTGTAGGTCTTCCGGGTTTATCTCTTTAAGCGGTGTCTCGGGTTTGAACCTGCCCGACGGCTAAACTCTTGACAAACTTTCTATTTACTTTTCTAGTGCACGAAGAACTTGGGGATTTGATGTATTTCCAACAAGAAAATGACAAATGTTTTTCTGATTTGGTTAAAATTTCAAAAACGATGGAGGGGGAACAACAGAATTTAACATCAAAAAGTTGTGTGAAGGGGTGTCACGTGTTAAGAAAAGTCGAGTTGGGTTTCTGAGCAAAAAAATTAGATTTGATCATTCTGAACAAAATTCTGAAGCCAAATCCTAGCTAGAAAGACATTTTTTCCCGCTTTAAGGGATTAAAATAAATGGTCTTAACTTTGTTCATTTAAGTCAGGGGGCGATTTCCAAAGTATTACCGTGACATCCCTTTGTGAACTTTTCAGTTTTTTCATTAATATCTCTTTTTTTAGTCTTAATTAATAGTTGGGACAAAAAACAACATTTTCATTTGATTGCTAAGCTTCAGGATAAATTAAAAGGAATGAAGGAGGTGTTCGAAAAAGAGGAAAATGTACATATTATATGTTTTAGTTCTTTCATTAAATTTTTTATTTTAGGAATATTTTAAAACTCAAGAAGAGGTCTCAAATATGAAAATTCAATTAAATCAAAAACAACAACAATTGGTTTGCATTTTGACTTAGGGTTGGCGGAGTCCGAGAAATATTCGGATATCCCGAACTGAAAATTTTCGGATACCTTGTTTTCGGGTCCGAATCTGCGCTTCTAACAGTAAGTTTCAGATTTCCTCGTACTCGTAGTTTGTACTACCCTTATTCTGGGCTTTTATTGGCTCTACTTTAGGGCATGCGTCCCATCAGAGTATAGGCGTCTCAAAAATAGTATAAGCAAACAGTAGTCTGCACGTAACTGGATCCCACAAGTCACCAATGGCGCTAAAAATTAAAGGAATCTGGGTCCTTGATCTTCCAAAATTCTCAAAAATTTCGCCTATAATGCTGGAAAGTTGAGGCCTAATGGATGCATATAGATGAATTAGGACTAATTAACAATGGATTTAGAGGGATTAACAAGATATCGAGGGTTTTTTGGAAGGAATCTGAGTCCTAAACTTTCCAGCATCGTACGAGAAATTTTTGGGAATTTTGGAATTCGGAACCGCCAACCCTATTTAAACTTATTTTTAACATTTTTTTCATCTCTATTCTTAAAAATAGGCAATTCGAAAGGCGAGCATTCGAAAGTCTCCAACTCCAAAAATTACCACTCGAAAGCCTCCAGCTTTAAAACCTGTTACTCGTAGTTCTGTCTCTCCAGCTCCAACTTCTGCCATTCAAACTCCTACTCCAAGAATGTCAAAGACTATGTTTCCGTCACTTTCTACTCCAAAACTTACAAAATCTATTTTGAAGCCAACAACCCCAAAACGTAAACGTCATGCTCCTTCACAATCTCCACCACCAAAGAAACTGCCATTAAAGGAAAGAGATCCGGATAAGGTTAAGGTTTTTTTAATAATACTTTGGTTTACACCTCGTCCCCTCCCCCATTTTTCCGTTTCCCTGACCATTTTGAGCTTTTGGAAAGAAATTCGAAAGAGTTCTTCAGTAAGGTCGAATGCTCAAGGGATTAAAACAAACGGGGGCACTTGTGGGTTATCCCAAGCAATTTCTTGCGGACATATCTTTGTTGACTCATAATGGTCAGGTATGAAAGGAAATCATCCAAACTCCCAATATTTCCCCTAAATGGCCACAAAAATTTCCACGGATACATTGAAATAGTAAGAGTAATTGTCAACGCTCTGACCATTATGAGACAATTTTGATTATTAGTCTGCATAAATTATCCGCAAAATTGGGAGAGGATAATCGACCCTATCCCGAAAGAAGGGTCGAATCGTTTTTTTTCATTACTTTTTATTAGTTTATAAAAATGGTCATTTTTCCTTAGAATTGATGTATGTTGATGTTTGCCTTAAGGAAAAATGGTGACAGAGGTTAATTTTTTATATTTTTCCTTGTTTTTGTTTGCTGGGCGGACTCGGAGACACAAAACACGGACGGATCAAGACGGACAAAACACAGACGAACACGAACAGACAAAATACAGACGGACCCGGACAGACAAAACATAGACGGACACGGACGGACCCAGACAGACAAAACACGGACGAACTCGGACAGACACGGACAAACTCGGACAGACAAAACACGGACGAACTCGGACAGACACGGACAAACTCGGACAGACAAAACACGGACGAACTCGGACAGACAAAACACGGACGAACACGGACAGACAAAATAAGGACGGACACGAACGGTCGGACATGTGTCCGTCTGTGTTTGGTCCGTCCTTGTTATGTTGTCTGTGTTCTTCTTTCATTGTCTGTCCTTCTCCATTTTTCCTTAAGGCAAACATCAACATACATCAATTCTAAGGAAAATTGACCATTTTTATAAACTAATAAAAAGTAATGAAAAAAAACGATTCGACCCTTCTTTCGGGATAGGGCCGGATAATCCACAAGTACCCAAACGGTCATAACTTTGATGCTTTTTTAAGTCAGATTTTGTTGATTTTAGGGTTATTCGACTTATATCAGCTCGTAGAGGACAGTAGAGGTGGGTCGGAAATGACGAAGGTGCCGAAATATGGCTCAAAAAACGGAAATCGGAATTCTGACCCACCTCTGGTTGCCGCAAAGGAAATCAAGAAAAAATGGGGGGATGTAAACTAGAGTATTATCATAATTTAAAATTAAAAAAAATTTTTAGACAATGGAAACCGACAATGACAACGATGCTGATGACTCATTCAATTTTTGGAATGATTAAATTTTGAAGAAAAATTTTTGTTTGTTAAAAATGCTCCTTTGACTTTCCGGTTTATTTTAATTTATTTTTTAGGTAAAAGTTGGGTTTATGTGACCCCGTTTAGCCATAAAATTTTAATTTCTAAATTGTGTCGGATTTGGGTCCGGGGTTCTAAATAAATTGAATTTTAACTCATATTCGGACCCAGCACACTTAAAATTACCTACCGAGGGTGTGGGATTGAGTCATTAAGGATTGGCTCTGAGGGGGTGGGGTTGGCGCCAAAACGACCCCACGCCCTAATGTTAGTCCCTGGGTCTGCGCCAGGGGTGCCTTTCATCTGTCACCAAAATTTCGCCTTTTTTGTCTTTCGCTATCTTTCGCTTTTTAAAATCACTTTGGCACACTCTCCTGTTTTACCTTCTGGCAAACTTCTAAAATATTAAAAAAAGCACTTCCTCATTTTCTGGGGTAAATGAGAGAAAGGTTCACACAAACCCAACTTTTACCTTATTTTAATTTAATTTTTGTTAATCTAAATTTTAAATATAAAATTTAATGTTTATTTTGAACAATTAGGAGAGATTTAGGGAGTCTTTTTTAGGGAGAAGTTAAAGACTTGATCCTTTTTAAAGGTTTACATTTCTGTATTTGATCTAATTCCACAGCCTTTAAGTTAACTAGGGCCTCTATTTTAGTTTGTCTTTGTTTGCTTGTTAGCCTATTGCAGAGGGGTGTGCGCAAAAATTTTGACGAAACGAAAAACGTTCACACATTGCCGGGAAAAAAATCGCGCATTGCCGGAAATATTATTAATCTCTCCCTTCTATTGTTTAACTTATCTAAATAAATCTTTTCTTTTTCCCAGTTTTAATATTTTTAAAAGACCCCCAACCCCCTTCTATCCTTCTTCCTGTGTCGGAGGCGTTTTGGCGCGGCGCCGTTTTGGCGCGTGACTCAAAAATGACACTTGTGCGAACCCTAAATTTATGAAAATTTCCTCAAATTTCTTTAACATCCTATACTACCTCCTCTAAAAATTTCAGAATATTTCATCAAATATTGCTTAGATAAACTTCAAAAATAAGGTATTTTTTGGAGAATCAACAATATTTTTGGTCATAATTTCTGGAATTCTGGTTCAAAAATTCTGAAATTTTTGGATAACTTAGTTGAGGATATCTGGGTTATTAATGGAAAATTTTAACTTTCTAGATGAGCAATCCACTGTTTTATAAGCTCCCGCGCCAAAACACCTTCGCGCCGTAACGGTCCCCCTTATTCCCCCTATTTTCTTCCTTTCCCCTTTATTTTCCCCCTTATCTCGCCATCTATCCAAAACAACAAAAATATCCTTTTTAAACACATTCCAAAATTTTTCTTTATATTTTCCCTATTTAAAATGTCTTTAATTTTATTTATAAAATTATTCAAAAAATGGAGTCACCCTTTGAAAAAATAAATTTTGGGAATTCAAAAAGTAGTGGGGATTCCAATACTTTTTCCAAAACTTGTGTTATTCTTGGCCGCGCTAGGAACTCCGAGATGGAGAATATTGTTAATAATAATAGTGGGGGAAAGACAAAAGAAATTAAGGTAAATTGGGCTTGGAAGAAAATTTTTTTGAATTTTTTTAATTTTTAAAATTAATTCAGCCTTGCTACAAATATGAACAGACTGGAAACTTTGTTCATCCTAAAAGTACTGAGAGGCCTTTCAAAATTGTTTCTAGAGAGCTGCCGTCGAGTGAAGGTAAAAATTCTCTATTTAAGGTATCCTCGTTATAAGAGACGATTTTTCCAACTAAAGCGCGTTTTGTGGGTGGGGGTTAAGTTTGAGTGGTGAGTTGCCTTAGCTAAACCTTCTATTTAAGGTACCCTCCATTATAAGATAAAATTTTTCCAACTCTAGCTTGTCTCTTATATAAAGGTCCAACTTTTAAAAAAATTTTCAGTTTCCGTTTCTCTTTTAATTTCTCGCAATCACAATGCATCAATATCAGCGTCTTGCTATTTTAATTCAAAACAACAGCAATCACTCCCAGCAATCCGGAAATTCAATAATAATAATATTAATGAGAGAAATTCTTCGTTTCCTTTAAAAACTCCCCGATTGAAAATTGTGGAAATTCCTTTTGAAGAGAAAGAATTAATAATTAAAGGAGCAAAATTGGGGGGAGGAACAAGTTCTCCAAGTTATATGCCTACTTCGCCTCCAATTTTTACTTGGCCAAATTTTAAAAATTCAAATAAAAGTGACAGTACTGGGATTGGATCAAGCTGTTAGTTTTTTGATTTTTTTAAATTTTATGTCCGCAAAAAACTGCGGAAATCCGCAAAAATTTTGCGGATGTCCGCAATTTTTGAAAATTTTTTGAGAATTAAAAAAATTTTTTTAAGTATCAGTTTCTTCGAATAATTCATCTAGCGGCGATAGCGATCACCACCACTTTTTCTCTCAAAATAAATCAAAAGATTATCGTGTCATATCGTTAGATGAAAAACCTAATCCTGGTCGATTAGACGATTTTGTGCCGGAAGTTGAACGTGAAAACAATGAAATAAAACAAAGAGAAAAGAAAAAAGAAGGTAAGTGAATGGAAAAAAAAGTCCGCAAAAAATTGCGGATGTCCGAAACTTTAAAAAAAACTTGCGGACATTCCGCAATTTTTAGTAAATTTGCGGACATCCGCAACTAAAAAAATTTGCGGACATCCGCATAAATTTGCAGATATTGAAATAAATTTTTAAGGCGAAAACAAATATCAACAAAAATTTTACAACTTTCCGTCCTTAAATCGTAATTATTTAAATATTTATGGGGAAAATAAATGGTCAGAGCCTAGAGGAAAGCTAACGACTGAAAATGGCTGTGGGAAAAAGGTAGAGATTATTAAAAAAAAGTCCGTAAAAATTTGCGGACGTCCGCAATTAAATTTTTTTTAATCTTTTAAAGAAAGAAACAGCTCCTTTGGAAAGAGACGAATTTGGAAGGCTAGTAATACCTTCAAACGAATGGAGAAAATTTCTGGCTGAACAGGTTTGGGGTTTTCAAAGACTTGAAATTAATTTTAAGATTTGTAGCGTCCAAGCAGTAATAATCGAATTAATTCACAACTTCAAATAGTCTTCAGAAAAGATAATTATACCAATTTGTGAACAAAAAAGAGAAGGTATTTTTATTTAAATTATTTATTGAATTTTAAAAAATTACGAAAAATTTACAGAAAAAACTACATTTGAAAAAGAAAATTAGTAGAGGCTGTACATAGAATATAAAGAACAATATATTTATATGATTATCAATTTATAAATAAAAATAGAATATAAAAATTATAGTATATAAATAGTACAAAAATATTTTTAAAAATTTTGTAAAGTAAAGATACAGAAATACAATCAATTTTTGAAAAATAGAAATAGTTTGCAGTCAACAGGACTCGAACCCATGACCTAAATAAGGTGGAACTCAACAATTTCCAACTACACCAAGGAGACAACTTATTAAGAAATGAAAATTTCTATCCCTAAAATTAGCTCTATTAAAAATAAAAATTGTTTCCCTTCAAAGGGACTCGAACCCAGGTCCCTTATAAGGGGGAACCCAACAATTTCCAAGTACACCAAAGATAACACCTAATGGAAACTAATTAAAATTAGCTGTAAATAATTCCGAAATGTTTAGAAATAAGAATACTATAAGGGACACGCCCAAGTAGGCGCGCGGCCAAGTAGGCGCAAAGCCATAACTACCTGAAAAATTTATGGACCTTAACAATTTGGGTACCAATCTCTTTATCTCGTTGAGAGGAATCGTTTAATACTAAATTTGGTAAGATTCGGAAATTGTGAAGCAAGTTATGACTTTGCGCCTACTTGGCCGTGCGCCTACTTGGGCCGTACCCATACTATAATTATTAGTAAAAAATTAATTATAAAAAATTAAATTAAAAACAACTGTTCCAAGCAGCAAGCACACTATCCAAAGAATTTGTATTGACTAGGTTTGAATCCAATTTTTCAAGAAATATTTCCATTGTAGTTGATCCTTCCGATTTCGTCAAAATTTTAATTTGAGATTCTGGATAATTTGTAGGTAAAAGTAGAAAAAGTGTTGTTGAAGAAGAAATAGTTTGAAACTAGAAAAAAAAATTTTTTTGAAATTTTTGAAGATAAAATTGTAAAGAGTTAACAGGGGAAGGGAGAGCTATATTTTTAAAATATTTTTCAAGAGGGAACTATTGCGGATAGAAATTTGCAGATAAAATTTGTGGACTCTGAGAAACATACTCAAAAATTAAGGAAAATTTTTGAGGAAAAACCAAGGACAAGGAACACAAAAAAAAGATCCCAGCCAATTTTATAATTAAATTTAAATTTCCAAACCTTTTTATCATCCTTTCGAGAAAATTTAACATACAAAGCTGGACATTTGGTTGAAATTGGAACATGATTCGAATCAAAATCAAAAACAAATCCTTGCTGTAAAGCCATTCCCAAAGCTGCAGAAAGCTTTGAATTAAGCGCAAATTCAGATCCATCAATACATTTTATTTTATAAATTTCTCCAGCAGGTTTTTCAGGAGTCGAAAAGGCTAGAAAAATAAATTTCTTCCATTAAAAAAGGCAATAGTGCCGTTTCCCCCGTAAGTCTTCGAGGAAAAAAGTTTTTGCCAGTGCGGGAAAAAATTTTAAAAAATTTGCAGATATCCGTAAAAATTTAGAAAACTTGCGGACATCCGCAAGAATTTAAGAAAAATTTGCGGACATCCAAATTTTCAGAAAAACTTGCGGACAACTTTTTCCCCAGTGCGACTGCATCTTCGCCACGACAGCTGCGAGTGAGCACAGCGAAACGGCACTAGTACCATAAAATAATTAAAAAAAAATACATTCTGCCATAGATTCAAGCAATCCACGCTTTACTGGAACCTCACCAACATCTTCTTTTTTAACATCAATTCCTCTCTTCTTTGGCGCTTCACTTTTCTTCTTTTTTGCCAAAACTTCTTCAGGAATTTTTATCTGTAAATGTCTGACATCTTTCCAAGGATCCAAAAATAAAGGTTCTTTTGGCATTTCACGTCCAGTTGCTTGCGCTGCTTTCAATTTTCTTGCTGCAAGCAAAAAATGTCGAGCAATATCGTATTGTTCTTTGACTGTTTGTACGTTTGCAAGAAGCTTCTTTAATAAATCTCGAGTTACCGGTCTAAAAATGTAGTCGTGAAAAATAGTTAAGATTTTTGTCCTATGTTAGTATATCCCCGTATGTCCGCAAATTTTTATCCGCAAATGTTTGTCAGCAATTTTTTACTTTTCCCTCCTCTTCCTTCTCTCATATAGTGAAGAAGAACTCGTAAAATTCTGTCCAGAGGAAAAAATATGCTTCGGGTGAGCCCTAATAGTTCCCTGAGATTAAAGAGGATTAAGGGGGATATCAAGAGATTTGGAGGGATTAAGGCAAATCGAGAGATTTTGAAGTGTAATTGCGGGCAAACATTTGCGGACATGCAGGAACAAATATTAAAAAATTTCTTTAATTACCCTCCTTTTCGTGTTCCTTCCATCACCTGAATTACATTGGTTAAAGAAGATTTTAGCTTCATCTCTCCAGGTTTATCAATATTTAAACGTTCTAATAAACGCTTTACATCTTTTTTGTGTTTACACAATTCAGATAAAAGTCTTTTATATTCAGGATGTTCAGCTTCAGTTTGTTGTTGTTGGGAATTTACGGAAAGTGGGGTTCCTGCTGAACGCGGCAGCTGATGATCAAGAGTGTTTTCTAAAAAAGGAAATTTTAATAAAAATAAATGAAAATGGGCATCCATCTCAGAAGGTCTGCCACGAATGATTAACTCTCATCCAAGCAAATTAATCTTAACCCCCTCCAAATCCATCTATATCCCCCATAATACCCACAGGTCCAAAATATTCGGAGTTGACCATTAAGGTAGTTTGATCAACAGAGAGCTTACCTTTTGGTAGTGAGTTGACCTTCTGGGTTTATCTCATTAAAAAAAATATACGTAAACGAGCTCCAGTCAAATTATCGACTACTACAGGATTTGGAGATTGATCTTCTGATTTTATGGATGGATGACTCCCAGGATCAAGATGTTGAATAAGCTGCTGAGAAGTCTTCCCGCTTTGAATTCCAAATCCTCCAACATTTGATTCAACCGAATTGGAAGGAGTTATTTGATTGTGTTGTTGTGAAGAAATTACTGGAGCTACAGGAATATGTTGTCCTCTTTGCATTTGATGGGCTGCTGATTGTTGCTGGAAACAAAAGAAAATGTTAAAAAAGCAGAAAGGTATTTTATGGACATCACCTCTCCTCCAAAGTTAGGTCCCAAAATTATTTGCTCCTTTTTAAGACGTACATGATGGTTAGACCTTCACCCCATTTTTTGGTTGAGGAAATGACAAGAAATTTTGGGACTCAAACAAAGAGAAGGGAGGGAGGGATATCCATAAAATATCGTCAAAAAACCTGAGATTGATGTTGAAATTGTTGCTGTAAATAAGGCTGATTAATAGGCATTGGATGCATAGCAGCACCCCCACGAACTGTTTGTCCCCCCATTGTTGTAGGCATATACATTTGTGAAGGTTGTCCTGGTGATTGACCAAAAGATCCTTGGCTAGCTATTCGTCTTGAATTTTAGAAAAATCAAAAAATAATTTAAAGAAATAAAATAAACTGAATGTGCCCTGGTTGTTGCATCACAACTTGTTGACCAGAATAAACCGCTCCTCCTGCTTGCGTAATTGGCAAGCGTTGAGATTGAACAACATCTAAACAGAAATTATGGTACTTGTGGATTATAACAAACAGTTTTTGCGGCATTTTATGCGGACTCATAATCATAATGGTCTCATAATGGTCATAGCATCCATACTTCTTCGATGATTCGATAAAATGATATCGACCATTATGAGCCCGAATAATCATGTCGGCAAAAACTATTTTGTTATAACCCACAATACCAGAAAGTGATTAAGTTTCAAAAAAATGTAAACAATTAAAAAACAAACTCATAGGCATTCGCACTCCCATTCCTCCTTGTTGTTGCATTTGTTGTTCAAATAAATGTTGCTAAACCAAATAATTAATTTTTAAATTAAAATTAAAGTAAAAGAACCTGTTGTTTAACCGCTTCGTGAAGTAATAGTTTTTTACGTTCTTGATTAGTTTCACTCATAATCTGGTTCTGCATACTTGGTGGGAGATTATGGAACAAATCTCTAAAAAACAAAGTTTTAAGTATAGAATGTCGGTGATCGGGAGTGTCAGGGAAAGGGCCTCCTCGGGGCGATGTCGGGGTTCGAATCGAGAGGTCTCCAAAAATCCTATGGGTCTTGGTTTTAGAGATTTTGTTTTAGATTTTGCTTGATAATTTAGCCGGGGTGGGCATGCCAGGGTTCGCACTGGTTTTTGTCAAAAAATTGGCGGGGGTTCAGATGACGGAACCCAATTTCCAAGTCTTATCTGAAATAATTCAAAAAAACCTATAATTAAGATGCTGATAATGTTGTTGTTGTCCATTAGGATCATCACCTCCCATACCCTGCATTCGAACCATTACATGTTGCGGTTGATGAACCATATTAAAAGATTGTCTCATCTGTTGTTGCGGATGTTGTGGTGGTTGTTGCTGACCTCCTGGCTGATTTGCAGCCATTGAAAGTGGCTAAAAACAAAAAGTAAAAAATTAAAAAAATTAAAAAACCATTCGTTGATGTTGTTGCTGTGATCTCATCCTTTGTTGCATATAAAAATGTTGTTGTTGTTGCTGTGCTGCATCGTCATAATTCATTGTTGCGCAAAATAATTAAAAATAAGTAAAAATAGGCAAAAAATAAAGAAAAACTCTCTAAATAACAAGAAAGAAAAAACAAAAATTAAACAATATAAGAGTTCAAAAAACTCGAAAATGTGAAAAAGTCAATAAACAGTTCCCATTATAATTTTATCACAGCCAAAATCATTTTTTAAAAATATTATGCAAAATAAACAGAAAAGATAATAGGGATGTTACGGACCGAGAGGTCTCAAGGTTTCAGGCCGAGTTTAGGGTCAAGTTAGAAGGATTAAGCAGGCCTTGGTCAAATTTTGAAAAATTTTACTCAAATCGGACTTCGAATAGAAAAAATCCGGATTTCGGATCGAGTCAGTTAGAGGAACTAAGAAGGAAAAAAGTCGGGTCGGGTTTCGTGTCGAGGAAAGGTCAGAGGTCGGAACGGGTTTTTGGAAAATTTTACTCGGATCTAGGCTTATGATAACCCGTGACATCCCTTAAAAATAGATTTATAACAAACTTGTGTCTAATTAAATTTTCAAAGCCTTAACCTTTGAATTAATTTGGTCTCGTGAGAATTCTTCTCGAAGACTCAGTGTTCGTCTAATATCATTTTGTGACAATATTGCCGTTGATAGAAGAGAATTATTTATTTGCTCTAATAATTGTATTGCTTCATCCAAACTTTCACAATTTAATAAAGTAACAATCTAAAAATTTTTAAAAAATTAAAAAAAAACTTTTAAAAAATTTTGAAAAAATTTTAGAAAATTTCAGAAAAATTTGAAAAAATTCGAAAAAATTTTCTAAAAATTCAAAAAAAAAATTTCAAAAAATTTCAAAAAAAATTTTCAAAAAATTTTTCATAAATTTCAAAAAAAAAAACCTCCTTCCTTACATTAGAAAGCCGACTATATTTTTCACGAATATTCCAACTTGCTATAGAGCTTAAATAAGACGATAATTCTCTAAATTCTTTATCAAGCAAAAGAGCACCAAGTCGATTAAAAGAACATTTAAATATTACTCTTTCTAATTGTTGTGCTACTTCACCAGCGCAACAAGACACCAACATCTTTAAAGAAAAAATTCAAAAAAATTCAAAAAAATTCCAAAAAACCTTATAATTTTCTTGCACTAAAAGCGTCTCAAAGCGTACCAATTGCTTGTCCAATTGTAAAATAAAATTGCTCATAAAAGGATCATTTATTTCAAAATCGGCCAATTCTTCATCCGACAAAATATGTGAAAGTTCAAGAAATTCGTCAGCACTAGAAAAAGGATAAAATAAAAAAAACTTAAAAAGCGTGACAAAGCAAAAACAGGCCCAAAAAAGACTTCGGTCTTGCTTAACAAAACTCAGTCCAGCCGGGTAAAGGACTTATTGGCGCGATGTTGTTCCAAGCTACGGAGAAGACTATATAAAAGCCAACCTAGGATGACATGAATAGTTGTTACTAAAAGGGCGAGGTTATTCCAATGCAAGTCTGGACTGGATTTTGGTAAAACTTTTGCCTCCCCGAGTTTTGTTTGGACCAAGTTTTGGAAGATCTACTTTTGCCCCACATCCAAAAATAAATAAGAAACCTCGATTTAAGTTTAGTCCTAATTGCTGCATCACAAAGCTTAACGATTCCAAGATTCGCATGCTGTTCTAAACGTTTTGTAAAATCATCTAATTGACTAACAGCATTTTCGAGTTTTTTACTCTCTAGAGGGGTTATCTGGTAAAATTAAGAATAATTAAAAAAATTAAAAATAAAATCAAACCTGGCTCAAATATTTCTCAAAATCCTCTGCTAATCCCAATTTTAGAGTACAAATACATTCAACTGAACTACGCATATTATTAAGTCCAATCAAAAATGAGTTTCGTTGCTTCTCTATACTGTTGACAGAAGTGTCAGTAACAACCTTGCTTTGCTGCAGAACGGCGGTGTAAGCACTTTGAGCAGTTTGATATGCTTCTGTTGTCCATCCACTGCTTGGATATCCTGACTAAAAAATTTCTAAAAATTTCAAAAAAATTTTTCCGAACCTTAATTGGAGCACTGATACATTTGAAAAATTCAGTTTCGAGTAAAGTCACCCCATTGTTAAGCATAGCACAAATACAGTCAATAGAGGAAGAACTGATGGAACGACGAATACATTTGCGCACAATAAAGAAAACATCATCCAGAAGAGAACTTAAAGAAAGAAAAAATTTGAAAAAGTCAAAAATGTGAAAAAATTCAAACCTAGTCAAAGCCCCATCCTCAACCGTGTCCATAGAAATTGCTTTTTGAACAGAATTGGTCATATAATATTGCTCCATTAGCACATAATTACCCAACAGCTCCTAGAATATTTTTAAAAAAATTTAAAATAACACGTGAAAATTTCCTTGTCCCTTAATCCACTTTAATCCGCCCAAATCATATTTCACCCGCCCAAATATTTGAGGCTGACTTCTAGGGTCATTTTTTGACTACTAGGACATTGACCAACAGAACGTCGACCTCCAGGCCACCAGGGAAGTCAAGCTATTAGTGTTGACCTTATAGGATGGGCCCCTTAATAATACCCCAAATAAAGTTTAAGCAACCTGCATTCTCGTGTTCAAACCAGATCGATTCAAAACCAAATCCAATTTTCTATCCCTTTCTTCACGTTGCTTCTTCATTTTTGCAGTGTATTCTTCCCGTTGTTCTTCACTTTCAAAATCTCGATGTTCATCAATTAAAGGGTCATCCAAGTCATTCTTCCCCGAAACCTCATTCAACTCATTCCCTTCACCGTCCTTCTTTTTCCTTTCCAAATCAACAGACCGATTCAATCGACGCTTAAGAAATCTCCAAAAAAGTTCAGCACGGGTATGCATTAGAGTAACTTCAGAAAGGAGCAAATCAAGCTCTATTGGGTTAATTCGTTCTGAAAATAAAATCAAAAATAAGAAAAACAAAAAAGAATAAAAATAACCAGTCTGCGAAAACCCATCTGTGTTGAGTAATACGCGTACCTAAAAGAAAAAATTGAAACTAGTATGATGCCGTTCACTTAACTATAAACTCTGAAACACTCCAACATGTGGAAAGAACACCAGAATTTGTGGTTGATTCATTTCCCCAACTTTGGTATTTTATGGCTACGGGGCTAGTCCTACTAGATTTTTTGGGTGACACCAAATGAAAATATTCCAGCGTTTTGGGATTTCGGAGCGTTCCCAATTTATGAATATAAATTTAAAAAAATTACTTGGTTAGCCAATTCTTGAAAATGTCGGTTCTGCAAAAAAGCATCCAAAATTAAACTTGTCTGCTTGTCACATTGTGGCTGTATTATTTCAATTAAATCCAACATTTTATCCTGTCCATAAGCACTAATAATAACAGGCTGACTCAATTCAACCAATCTAGCGATACCTTCAAAAAGCATAGTTAAAGTATCAGCAAAAAGAACATTTTTTCGATTATCGTCTGTTCCACCGGCCTAAAAATAATTTAAGGAATAAAAATGTGGTACTTTTGGGTTATCCCAAAGCAGTTTTTGCGGACATATTTATGTGGACTGATAGTGATAAACACAGATCGGACGAGAGAGATTTCGTCGGAAAATCTCGGTTATTGAGAATCGAGATTCTTCGAGATGTCAACTGAACCGATCTTCGATCTGTTCGGAGATGGGACAGATCACTAGTGTCCAGTAACTTCCAAACCGATCTATAATCGTGATGGTCTCATAATGGTCAGCATATCCAAAATTCCATTCCTCTATTCATTGAATTCAAAAAAGTGAAATCTGACCATTATGAGTCCTTTACGCTGGCCATTATGAGACTTTTTATAACAAACATTATGAGTAGAATAACCCACAAGTTCAAAAAATTTTTTAGAAAATTAACCTGCATAATTTTATAATTCTGTTGAGAAAGTTCAGCAATTTTATCACAAATATGCGATCCATATCGTTTTAACCCACTTTGATGTTCATTTATTAACGGGAAAAGTTTGAATAAACGCTCCATTGTCGAAACATCACCCTTTGCTTTAGCTTCGTCAAATTTTTGTTCAATCTGTTGTTTAAGCTCAATCGACGCTTGTCTTAATATATCATAACAATTTTTGACGGAATATCCGGCATCTACAAAAATTTTATTATTAAAAATTGAATCAACACAGAAGGTCGAGATCAGAAGAACAAACGACTCTAAAGGTCAATCCCCAAAAGGTCGAATTAAATAGTTAGGAGGATGAAAGATATGTATGTATAGATTAAGTCGGATTTGTGAGCATTAAGAGGGAAATCGATGGATTTGAACGGGTTAAGATGGATCTGTTAGGATTAAGTGTGAACTCGATCCTTTTTATTCGCCCAAATATTTTGATTTGCCTTGTGAGCTTTGACAGAACCAAAAATTTCTTACTTATGTTAATCAAAGCCACCAACCTTTAACATCCTGACTATCGCTCATTTTGAAAACAATCGAATCCAGCGTCAAAAATCGATGAATATGGCTGGCTGCCTCCTCAAAATTACCATCCCTAATTGCCTGTTGTACACCGTTTGCACAGGTCCCCAAATCCCGTAAATCACTAACATGTTGCAAACACTCAACAACTCGACTCTTTCCCAGATCCAATGCTGCTACACGCTTTGAAATATTTTGGGCAAGACCGGAAAGTGCATCCAATGAATTTGATAATTGACGGGCATCGGCCTCTGAACGTTCAAATTCAGCATTGACACGTGCTGCGCATTGATCGAAAAAACGTTGAAAGTTGGAGGTACCTAAACACAAAGGAAACATAAGGAGCCTTTAAAGTAAGGCTGTCGGTTCTTAGAAAATCTTCGGAAAAAAACCGAAGTTTCGTATATCCAGAACGAACCAAAAAAATCCCGATTCTTCGGCCTCAACGACAACCTCGTTTAAAATTAAAAAATAAACCTAGAGTCCTTTCCGTCTTCTTCAAACCATCAACAATGCATTCAGTCAACCTTTCTTCCTCTTCTTTGGCGATACAGAGCTCAGCACGAATATCTCTAGCTATAGCATCAAGCTCTGAAATATCTGCAGAATCACATTCTTCTTCCAATTTTGTTGGTTTCCAATGAAGTACCTTTAAATAAATAAGTTTAGAAAAAAATATAAAAATATACTTCTGAGGCGAACGATGACATTTATAACAAAATATTTAAAAATGAAGTTCGAAATTTCAAAAAAGCTGAAAAATTTTCTGAAAATAGAGGCAACCATATTTTGCCAAAAACATATTTTGCCAATAAGGCTAAAAACTCACGTTTTGTCAACGCAGTCCTGTTGACAAAACACAGCTTTTAGCCTTATTGGCAAAATATGTATTGGCAAAATATGGTATCGAAAAAATTTTAGTAGAAAAATAAGTCAGCACGTAAAATGAAGAGAGTGGCTAAAGAAAGAAAGAAAATTAAAAATAATACAGAATGCCAATAAATTATTGGGAAATTTTCAAAGAGGTAAAATTTATAACACCAATTGCCAAAATGTACAAAGCTTAAATTCTCCATTTTGCGATCTTTTGAATTTATCAAAGCCTCAAGCTCAAGCCTCGAGATGCAAACAAGGTTCTCCTTTTCTCTTTTTCTAGTTAATCTTTGTTTTTTACAGTCGCATTTCTTCTCTTTCAAAAGTCACGCCTCGTAATAATCGTGCCGAAACAAGAAACAAAGCAAAGGATGAATTAAGAAGAGTTATTTATTCTACTGATAAATGTTTTGTGCGGAAATGGTGGGTGTTTTTAAGATGCGGTCGGACCTCACTTTAAAGCATCCTCGAGGGAGAAAGGTGTACTAGAACGAAGCCTTCTTGCCAATGAGACTCGGTACCCCGCCCCTTAACCCGAGTTACGAAAGTATTTTCCATGACAGACGTAATCCTAAGAATTTTTAGACCTTGGCTTGACCATATTACAAACCAGAAAGAACCCCGAGGAACCATAAGAAAATTAAGTCACGTCTTGGGACCAAAATCATGGGCGACCCTATAAATTTGTGTTTTATGCATCTAGGTTGTTTCCCCACCCACTGGGAAGAATATTTGATATATCTTTTAGTGAGGTCCGACCGAACTTTACTCAAAAAAAACTTTTAAAATTAAAGGGAGAAGAGATGGGTACTTCTCAAAGACAGCAGCATTAGTATATACAAATGGGTTCCAGGTTTATTTTTTGAACAGCGAATTTTTTAAGTTATTTTTTGCAGTCTCTTCAAGCAGTGTAGTTGCCCCAAAAATAGTCGCTCCAAAAATACCCAACGGGGAATGCGAAAATAATGATGAAACTATGCAAAGTGCAATGTCTATTGAGAATAATTCGAATGAAGAAACAAGTAAGAAAATTTTTTTGGGTTTGTGGGTTATTCCAAACCCAATTCCCGAAATAGTTTTTGCGGATGTATTTATGCGGACTCATAATGGTCAGTTATAGGAAGGAAATCAGTACAGTTCCCAATATTTCCCCATAGCAATTATCACTTCTTCAAAACATTACTTTTTTAATGAATAGAGAGAGGGTAAGTATGCTCTGACCATTATGAGATCATTAAAAGCTTTGACCGTTTTGAGACCATTATGAGCTTTGATCATTATGCGGCTTTATAAAATTGACTATTATGAGGCCATTTTGGTGTTGGTCACTATGGAGCCTTAATTTGCGAGACAATCAGAGCTCTGACCATTATGAGTCCTTTTAAAATTTCCGCAAAAAGATTTTATTTTTCTAATTTTATTCAATTTTTAGACCTTCGAGCACTGCGTGATATTGATGAAGAAGATTCAAACGCTGCTGTAGATTTTTCAGATGCTGGAGTTTTTGACAGCGATTCGCAAACATTTGATAGAATTGATTATAAAAATGCAAGTTCAGCAACAACCGGCGCAATTGATTTTAGTGGTATGCGAAGTAGAGAGGCAGATAAAGGCCAGGCGAGCCTTACAGAGGATGAAGATAAAAATGAGCCAGGGTTTGCCTTTTTTCATTCTAATTTTGGGAGATGAGGGGGGGGGGGAGTTCTTGAGGAATTCTTATGGTAGACTAGCTTTGGAGAAGTTTTTTTATATCTTTTTTTGTGTCCCTTCGGTAACTTATTTTAAAAACGGGAGAAGGTTAGCTTCAGAAGCTTCCCGGCTACGCCCTTGATACCACTTAAATTTTGCGCGCACACCATTTTCGACCCCTGAAATCGACCCACTGGCTACACCCCTTTAGCTTAATACTTACTTTATATATTAAAATCCATACATTTTTCTAATATTTTAAAAACAAATTTTTCAGTGTATTTCAACTTGGATAAGTCAAAAAAATTTTTTTCTGAATCAATGTGAATTGGATGTATGTATTTATTTTTGGTTTTTTTTTTGATTTTTCAACTTTAATATTTTAATAAAATTTATTAAAAAATTTTTTTTTAATTTTTAAAAGTTACCTTATTCGAAGGATTTTTTTAAAATATTTTTTAAAAATTAATTTTTGTTTAAATTTATTTTTATATTTTACCGCATTTTCCACCTAGCGAACTCTAGGGGGTTGTGATGATTAATTTTTTAAAAACACCTACAACCAACAGAGTCGGCTAGACGAGAATTGCGTTTTCTTGGTTTTGTTGTTGTTTTGTAAAATGAAAAATGCCGTGGTACCTGTTATAAAGTGCCCCTTTGGATGGGAATTGAAAATAGAATGCCCCCTCCATCCTCTCTATAATAGGGTCCCCCTCCTATTTAATTGCCGCCCCCTCTAATATAGAATACCCCTCTCTAATAGAAAGCCCTCTCCATTTAATGCTCTCCCTCTAATAGACTCCCCCTCTAATAGAAAGCCTCCTTTCTAATAGAATATCCCCCTCTCTAATAGAATGCCTCCCTCTCTAATATGCCCCCCCTCTCTAATAATATCCCCCCCCCTCTAATAAAATGCCCCTTGGAAGTGATTAATAAATAGAATTCCTGGGTGTTCAATTAGAGTTAATACGGGATATTTTTAGGGTCAAAAATTTTCTTGGGAAAGAATTGAAGAAATAAATAAAATGACCAGTCAATTTTAGTAAATCGTTCTAAACTAAAAAAATTTTTTTGATCCAAGAAAAGTTTAAAGTAAAAATGAAAGGAAGGGAAGGATGATTTTATATTTATTTTTCAGTTGACCAGAGGAAATAAATGGGCAGTTTTAAGAGCAATATTTTTAGTTGAAAATAGCGCCTGTCCATTTCTCTCCCTTTCCGAACTCTTGCTTAAATCTTTGATTTATTTTTAGTAAGAAAATCGGTTTTATATAACAGCTGTTGTTTTTGGGGAAGAGAACGATTTGCTAATAAATTGTGGAAAAATAGGGAGGGGTTTTTAATTTTTTAATGTGACATGGACAATATTTTAGAAGAAAAAATAGGGGGGGGTTAATTTTTGGAAAGGGAATGGGGTTGGAAAAAATTTCTGTAACGGGGGAGGGTGGAAAAAAATTTTTTGGAGGGGGAGGAGGTTGGAAAATTAAAAAAAAATTTTTGAGGGCTATGGGTTGATAAAAAAATTTTCAAAAATTTTTGTGAAGGGGGTTTGAAAAAAAATTTTTCCAATAATTTTTTTGAGTGTACTGGGTGGTGGTTGAATTCTTGGAAAAAATTTTTTGATTTCAATTTTTCATTTAACTACAAAATATCTTTGATTTTTTCAGATTTTTAGAGCTTAAAAATTTTTCTAAAAAATGCTTTCATAATTTTATAAATGATTATTAGCAACGATTTTCGACTTCAATTTTATGAGGAGCTTAGAAAGGATGTGAGGTTTTCTTTTTTTTATTTCAACTTATTTTTTTATATTTTAAGCATATTCTGATTATTGTAAATGCTGATGTTGATGCCCTATGTGCAACTGCTATTTTGACTGTAAGGAGGTTTTTAAAAAAAATTTTGGGTCTGGTTCACAACAGAAAAGTCCGCAAGTTTTGTCCGCAAATTAGGAGTCAGTTAAAATCATGTACAGGGAAAGGAAAGGGTTTTACGAGAAATTAAGGCTCTAGTCAAATTTATGAGTCGTATGAACCTTCATGTGTTCTGTGACTCATATAAGCCCTCAATGGTCTTACAACCCTTCTTTGGGACTCATAAACCCTCATTGGACTCATAGGACCGACACGAGTTTTCCTTTGGACTCTCAAGCCCTTTTGGGATTCCCAACCGCATATGGGTCTAATAGACTTTCATGGAACTCATAAGCCTTTATTGGACTCATAAAACTTTATTGGGTCTCAAAAACCCTCTATTCTTCAACTTGCGGATTTTTCCTGTACTAAAAACCTTTCTAATTCTTCTAAAAAATTTTATTTTCCTAATTTTAGCATTTATTTTCTTGTGACGAAGTAACTTATACACTTATTCCGGTTAATTCAATAGAAGGATTGAAATCTACAATTAAAATACATGGTAAACAGACAAAAAATATTATTTTGATGAATTGTGTTGGGTCAAATTCTCTGCTTGGTTTTGAACTTCCTTCGAATGTATTTTTTAATTTTTTTTAAATTTTATTAGGTCAGGGGGGGGGGGGTTAGGCGCCTCGCCAGGCTAATTAAATGAGGACGCCAGTTTATTTTTTAAGTCAAGGGTTTTCGGGCGATCTTTGAGTTTGGTTTTTAGCAGGACGATGCGGAATCAAAAAATTTTTATTTTGTTTCGGACTGAGGCGAAATTTCGTGTTTTTTATTCCGAAATTTTGTAAAAATTCTATACGAAATTTTTTATTTTGTTTCGAAACAAAATTTGAACAAAACGAAATTTTACCCATCCCTGATCTCCTATAAACCCTCTTACCTTCCCCAAAAAAAATTAATTTTTTAGGTAAATTTCTGGATAATAGAATCAAGAAGGCCAATTCATTTAGACAATATTTTCAATGTTGATTCTATAAAAGTTTTGACAGAAAGTTCAGAATTGCCTGAATGGAATGTCCCTGATGCTAATTCTATTTATGAACAGGAAGAACAATCTGGAAGTGAAAGTGGGGAAGATGAAGAGGAGGAAGGAGAAAATTTGTTCAGTGATGGAGAGGAAGGAGAGGTTTTTTTCATTAAATTTCAGTTAATATTTTAATAAAAGCCTTGGGCATTTGTTTTTCAATGGGCAGGGGCTTCTATTAAAGAGGTGCTTCTATTGGGATATTTATGGTATATTGGTAAAGTCTGCAGCTTTTTGTGTGTACGGCACAATAATTTATTTGCGTACATTTTTTGACTTGCGGATAAAACTTGCGGACTTTGCCTGACTTTGCCTTAGATGTTATTAGCTCTGGGCGTTTTTTAACTATTATTGAGTGGGTTTCTAATTGGGCATGGGCTTCTATCAGGAGGTGCTTCTATTACATAGAATATTTATGGTTATTTTTTATAAAATTATTTTTTAAGGAGAATGGAGGCGTTGAAGAACTTTTAGAAGAAAATGACCAACAAAGTCATCAAGATGAAAGAAATTCATCAATAACTAAAAGACGTGGAAAACGCAAACAATTGGCTGATATAATCGCTAGTAGAACACTAAAAAGACAACGGCGAACCCAATGGAAGCGGGCAAGAGGGACGATTTTGTGGGAATATTATTTGAAGGTTTTTTTTTAGATTTTTTGGGGGGATTTAAGTGATTGAGAATCCAGGAGATCAATCCTCTCAATTCAAGCTGGAAAACACTTTTTAGTTTAGTGGGTTATTGGGGTAACCGTCCGGTCTGGTGAGTTGTGTAACATGTCAGAGGGGTCTCAGGTTCGACTCTTTTTGTTGGTAACTGAATCATTTTTGCTTTTTAACTATTTAAATTTATAAAATAAACAAATATAAGGAATTTTCGAGCTTCTAGAATTTTTTATGCTTTAACGGGGGTGTTCTTTTTGACTATGATTCTTTCCTTTTTTCCATTTTTTGCTTCCTTTTTTAATTTTTTTATTTTTTTCTAGTCTTGGTATGCTCCACCGGTATTTCTCTTACCAAAAATTTTTCACATTTTTTAAAATTAGATATCAGTATTTATGCTTGAATTGGCACATGAATTGGGAAAATCTTCAGCAGAAATAATGTGGTGTTCTGCTGTTGGAATTAGCAGTCAATTTATTGATCAAATTATTTGTGTGGAAAAATATACTGATGTATTTTTTTTAAGTTTTTCTTTATTTTTATTAAATTTAATTTAAGATTTGTGCAGATCGAATGAAACCATTTATTTTAAAATTTGGACCAAGACAAGGTGCTTTGACTGATCAGAATAGAAATCATTTGACTGTCAGCTTTAAAGAAGAGTTTTGTTTTTTTTAATTTATTGGTGCCCCTAGGCATTGAACATGGGTCTCCCGATACGTAGGCTTTAATTACTTTACCAAAAATAAATTTTACCCTGAGCGGGTTCGAACCCATGACCTCACCCACCATGAAAGAAACACCTAACCAACTTAACCAAAATTTACCTAGCTTGGATTGTTAGTGTGTTGAACCTGAGTCTCCCGAAATGGGTGAGTTAACCACTATACCACAACGCTATAAAATAAGATTCTACCCTGAGCGGGTTCGAACCCATGACCCTCCTGCCTCACCCACGATAAAAGGAAAAACCACTTACATTAACCAAAATTACCTAACCGTGGAATAGAGTATATTTTCTTCATTTTTAGTCTAATTTTGCCTCTATATTCTCGTTGGACACTTTATGAAAGTATGCTAAATGAATCTCATTTTATTTGTGAAAGCAAACTTTGGTCTCAACGAGGAGAGGATAAATTTAAAGAAATTCTTGCAAAGATTGGGTTGGAAATTTTTTTTTAATTTTTCAAAAAAATTTTTTTTAGTTTAACCCTCGCTGAATGCCGCCAAAATTTTGAAGTAATCAAAAAAGATCGCCGTTTGGAAATTTTTAAAATAATAAAGGAATATTTAAATAAAACCTTTGCTTCATTCAATACAAATTTTGGATTTAATTCGACTTATAATGCTGTTGATTTTGCTAGAATTTTAACAATTAGATTAGAGTGGAATCAGTCGGACAAGGTTTGAAATTGAAATTTTTATGAATTTTTTTGGGAAATTTTTTTGGGAAATTTTTTTAATTTTTTGGGAAATTTTCAGAAATTTTTGAAGAAATTTGAGAATTTTTTGAAAATTTATTTTAAAAATTTTGCGAAATTTTTAGAAATTTTTTCACAAATTTCTTAGGATTTTTGAAAAAATTTTTGAATTTTCCAAAAATTTTTTTAGAATTTTTTTGATATTTTTTCAATTTTTTTTATAATTAAAAAAAATTTTTACAGCCTGACACTGAACTTAGCAGACGTTTTGAGTCAACAAACGAGATTTTGAGAGAATTTTTCAAGACTGGAGGACGTGAATTACCCCCTCTAAAGCATTCCGTAGAGCTTTACAAAATGGCTTTGAAAAGTTTAAATGAATTGGTTAAAAGGTCAATAGCTCAAAAACATGTAGTTTTAATGTCAAGATTTTTCCTTCTTTCGCTTTCTGATCAGGTTGATTTTTGAAATTTTTTTTTGAAAAATTTTTTAAATTTTTTAAAGTGTTCAATGCTCGGTCTTCTTTCTTCAAGGCATTTTCTCTTTTTATTTTTTCATTCAGTATTGCGTGCTTATGTTTCCACGGTTTTTTTCTGATTAAAAAAAATTTTTTTTTAATTTCGAAAATTTTTGAAATTTTTGGAAATTTTGTGAAATTTCGAAATTTTTTGAAAATTTCTAAGATTTTGAAATTTTTAGGAAATTTTTGAAAATTTTGGAAATTTTTTGAAAATTTCAGAAAAGTTCTTGAAAAATTTATAAAAAATTATTTTCACAGAATCCAACCTCACGTGGAACCAAACCTTTCATTCTTGTTTTTCCCTTGTTGGGTGAACATTCAGGCTGGTATTTGATATCCGGGGTTGGTTACCTTTTAAAATTGAAATTTTTTCTAAAATTTTTTAGTTAATGCCTTTAGTCGAAATAATGGCTGATACAAGTGGAAAAAGGTTTTTTTGAATTCTATTTTCATTAAAGTTGAATTTAAAGTGTAATTGGAAGTGCATTTAAACACGTCGCAAGAGAAGCAAATATAGAAATTCGACATACTTTTGATTCAAATGGTTTGTGGATTTTTTTGTTTTTAAATAATAGGGATCAGATATTCTCGGGGTGAGAAAAGAGTTGGGGTGTGTTTAGGGTTTTTTTAAATTTTTCGGATGGTTTCGGGTCGAAAAAGTCCTGATTTCGATTATCGGGTCTCCATAACCTGAAATATTCCTGCTATAGATGGGTATATCTTTCATTTATAAAAATTTTTTTCAGAATTTGGGACTATTGTTTTAACTTATTATCAGTCCTACCTTTCCTTTTATTGTTTTTTTTTTCTAAATTTGGGATTGTTTAGACTTATAGATCGGACTAGTTTTGACTTGCTCAATTCTTTTTATTTTATTCTCACCTATTTTTTAGTTGTAATGATACGGGCATTGGATCGATTTCGCTTTCTTAACATTTTGGAAGCTCGATTTGAGTCTATTTAAATGTGTATTTTTTATTATTTTTTAATTTATTTTTTAATTTATTTGATAAATGTGTGTGAGATTTATTTTATTTTTGCTTCTTTGTTTTTAAATTAACTAAAATATTTTTAAAAATTTTTTCACGTTTTTTAATATTTTTTCCTTACATTAACAGAAAATTCAAGGTTTTAAAAGAAAAATGGCAGCACTTCCTGTTCGAGCTGACTGGCTTAAACTTTATAAAGAATTATTGAGAGCAGGCAGAGAGGTTTTTTTTGTTAATTTTTTGAGAGGGAAGGGAAACTTACTTTGGTGGTCCTACGTATGGTTTTTGAATTCTTACGGACCTGTTTATCGACAACATCGGGCTGGTTTTGGTGTCAATCGACACGGCTCTGAGGGCCACCCCTGATCAGCTATATCGGAGTTTGGCCCCAAAGCATGTTTTTTCCGTTTCCTTTTTCAGTTTCCCCAGTACAGCTACAAACATTTTGCCCGTCGACGTGTCCGTGACTATTTTGAACACTCGAGGACTGAGAATTTAAGTGAAAGCAGATTGGCCGAGGTGTACGAGGTTATTAACAATATTTTTAATTTATTAATTTATTTTTCTTTGAAGGAAGGAAAGAAGTCGCTGGTCAGTTTTTAGAAAATACTGAATTTGGGTTCATCCCAGAAGGTCAAATAACCATAAAGGTCAACTTCAGCGGGTAAAAGGGACTCAAGATATTTTTTGGAGGTCATATCCTCCCTTTTACCCTATCCGACAATTGCACGAAAGATTTTCTGTCGTCTGTCCCTTAATCCCAACAAATCCGTCTTCCGGTAAGTTCACTTTATGAGTTTTGACCTTCCGGGATCCATTGAATTTTTCTTTAAAAATTAATTTTTAAACAGTTGGCAATTCGAAGGCAAGCACTGATTTCTACCCTCTATCCTTATAGGCCGTTGGCAGTTGAAAACAGAAATAAAGAGAAGGAATAGGGAGACTTTTGATGATTGTTAGTTCTTTTTTGGATTATGTGACGGTTATTTTTTAAATATTTTTTCTGAGAATTTTATTTTTGCTCTTTTTTAAGAGAAAGAATTCTACCTCGAAAATTAAATTTGAATTTAATTATTATTCCTTTAAAAAAATTTCAAAAATGAAAATTATGAGTAAGGGGCGTACCCAGTGGTCGCATCCTTTAAGAATTCTTAAAAAAATTTCGTAACCTAGATTTATGAGGCCAAGACTTATTTTTATAACCTAAGGGCCCCCTCCACTCGTTATAGCCCCCTCCTTCCCTTTAAAAGAGCCCCCCCCCCATTTTTGACATAGCCTCCTCCTCTCACTTGGGATGCTTCCTTTAATATCTCACTTTGTTTCATTCCTCTCCCCACCCTTTGGTATAACTTTGGTCCCCACCTTTGGTTCCCTTAAAAAATTCCGACCTTTGGGTACGGCCTTGTTAAAGAGACCGGGACACTTAGAGATCAATAATATTCGTCTAAACTTATCTCAACGAATCCCTCTTTTCATTAAAATTACCTCCTCCATTTTGTTGATAATAATTATGAGAATCTCCCCAATCCGCTCCGAAAGGATTTGTTGAATCTATTTGAATTCCTCCTGTCTGTCCCAAACTATAATTTCTAATTTTTGGTAAAGGTTCAATATTTATAGCAGTTCCAACAGCTCCATAACTTCCCTTTCTTTTTCCACCTTCCTCAAATCTTCGGGCTTCGGAAGCTTGTTCGGCACTCCAAACAACTTTTTCTTCTTCGTCCTTTGGTTCAGCCCATTCCTGTGGAAAGATAGAAAATAAAAATTTTAGAATATACCAAGGTCGTATCGAACTTAGGGGCTTAGAAATGAACAAAACAAATGGATTCTTTAAATTGCGGATTTTTAAAATTTTTTTCGGACAAAAATTCGCGGACTTTTAAAATTGCGGCCAATTTCGGGCATGTCCTCCTCTCCATAAATCCACCCTCTAGATACTCCCTCGAAACATTCTCAAAAAAACCTGTAATTCTCCAGAAGCATAAACTCCATAAAACGTAATTCCAGTAAAATGAATCATTGAAGCCAAAAGAAAAACGGTTGTCCAACCATTTGGATTGCTTCCTTTTGCAGTTAATGATTCAACGACAAAAGGGCATATCAACCCAGCTAAAGTGCCAATTCCATTGGAAAATCCCTTAAAATGAATTTAAAAATTTTTTTTAATCCGCAAATTTTTGTCCGCAAAAATTTTGCGGACAAAAAACTTGCGGATTTTAAAAAATTTAAAAAACCATTAAAATAGCAGCATAACGAGGAGCAATATCCAAATGATTAACATTAAAACCAGATATTGCAAAACCGCTACAACCCACAGCAAAAATCAGAGCTGTCATTGCTGTACGTTCACTTTTTGTGTAAGCAACAACGAGTAGGAAAAGTGCTTCACAGCCAAATCCTGATGATTAAAGAATTATTTTTCTTTTTTGCTGTCCGCAAATATTTTGCGCACAAAAATTTTAATTTTTCGAAAAAATTTATCCGCAAGTTTTTTGCGGATAAAAATTTATCCGCAAGTTTTTTGCGGATAAAAAATTGTCCGCAAGTTTTTTGCGGACAAAAACAAAAAAATTATGAAAAATTTCTTTACCTCCACAATTAAAAATTTTGCGAACAGCAGTTGTTGAGAGTATTTTATTTGAACGAAGATAATCCGCCATCCTTCCTCCAAGTAGTACAACACAACCCTTTAAAGGAGAACTTAAATTTTTCTTAAATAATTTTAAAAATACCATAACAGCATGTGGAAGGGCTGCAATGAATCCACTCTAAAAAATAATTTTAAAAATTCAAAAAAACTTGCGGACAAAAACTTGCGGATTGTCCGCAAGTTTTTGCGGACAAAAATTTGTGGATTTTTAAATTTTTTGAAAATTTTTAAAAAATAAAAATTAAACTAACATCACTAATCCTCAGTCCTAAAACATCCCTCATGTATGTCAATTGGTTTTGGAGCAGCAAATAAAAATTCCAACTTCGAGCGAAATTGGCAACAATAATTGCCCAAACAGGCTAAAAATTAAAAATTTTATTTTATTATAAAATTATTTTTTACTCTAGAAGTGAGTATGGCACGCCAAGGAATTGTGCTCAACTAAAAAAATTTAAATTAGAAATTTTTTTAATTTTGTGTAAAATAATTTCAAAAAAATTTGCGGATTGTCCGCAAGTTTTTGCAGACAAGATTGGCAAAAATGGACCTCATCCTCAGAAACACCCAACAATGATAAGCTCTATTTAAGAGACGATTTTGGTTAGCTACTCACTAATATCATCGTTTAGAAAGCTCGTTCCACATCCTTAAAAGTTTCTGCTCCCCTTTGTGCTGCCTCCTCAAAAAATTCTCCCCATGGCCCTCCCCCACTTTAAGACACCCTATTTTCTAGTCCCAATTTCCCCCTATTTTTTAATTAAAAAGCAGCAAACTGTAGGCTGTGTTTGTGATACTTGTCCAATACTTGTTTCTATATGTTCCTTCTCTTTTGCAGAAATTGTTGGGTGAAAAGCTGGCCTTTCAAAAGTCAGGGAAAACCAAAAAATGCTCCACAGAACACCAGCAATTCCATAAATGTAGAAAGGGGCAGACCAATGAGTATAGGAAACAAGCCATGCACTTATTGGAAGACCAAAAACTGCTCCAGCATAGGAACTTGAAATTCAAAAAAATTTTCAAAAATTTTCAAAAAAAATTTTTTACCCTGTAAAAGCAGTCGTTGCCAATTTCGATCTTTCTAGTGGAGGCGCCCAATAACGCCAAACACCTTTAAATATTTTTTGGAGAGAGTAAATCAACTCTAAATATTTAAAAGAAACCATGCATTGCTGGATAGGCGAGACCCTACAAAAAATGAGAAATTATTTTTGAAGGAGCTATTTGGAAGGAAGGGTCCCATAGCTTTTTTCAGTGATATCAAGGGGGTGTGTAAAAGCGATAAAAAACGAATTACGAAATTCAAAAGGCGATTTAAAAGCGAAATATCAAAAATGCGAAAATTCGGCGAAATGCGAAACACCAAAGGTGAAAGGCGAAACTCAGGCGAAAGACGAAACAATAAATAAGGAGAAACACGAAAAAGGCGAAAAAGGCGAAACTTAGGTGAGAGACGAAACGGCACGTCCATGGAAGGGAAGCCAATTTGCCTACCACACAGAAAAATTTGAAGGGACTCTTCCTTCCAAATAGAGCACATTTATTAAATTAACCTGTACTAGTCCTTGAGATATCTGCACTATAGCAACCTGTTAATTTGATTTAAACTTATTTTAAAAATAAAAAAAACCATAAAATCAGAATGTGAGTGAAAAGAGTAGGGCAATAAAAGGTTGAGAAAAGAAGCCCCTCCAATCGCCAATCCAAACATTCTTTTTATGAGAAAATTTATAAGAATATTTGAATTAAATAAACTTGCTTATTTGCAGGGAATTTGGCGGCCTAGAAAATTTTTGAAAAATTAAAAGAAAAATTTTTTTGTTCTATTTCCTATCCATGTTGACAGAAGGATAACTAAGGGATTGGGATATGAGGGAAATCGTGGGTATGAGGGACGGGTGGGATATGTGATAAGAGGTAGGGTGAGGTCGGGATATATGGGAAAGAGGGGGAAGAGGTCGGGATATGTGGGAAAATTGGAATATATGGTAGGGTTGTCGGATAGTTGGAAATCCTCGGATACCAGAACCGAAAATTTTCGGATATCCAGCCTTTTTCGGATCCGGATCCGACAACCCTAATATCTGGGAAGAATGTGATAGTGGGAAAGTCGGGATATATGGGGAAGAGGTTGGGGATATATGGAATGTGTGGATAAGAGGTTGGGGATATGTAGGAAGGTTGGGATATGTGATAAGAGAGGGATACGTGGGGAAGGATTAGGACATGGGGATAAGAGGTCGGGATATGTGGGAGGGGGGTGTAAGAGATGAAAAATAATTGTGAAAAGAGTTCAATAATCAAAAAAACCTAACCAAAAATCCAGCAGGTATTTGAGTAATTAAATATCCATAAAAGAAGGAAGATTCCATCACTCCTAATTCAGCACTAGTCCAATTAAAAGAGTGCTTCTTTAAATAACTTTTTTTAATTCTCAAAATAAATTTGTTTTTACGTGTTTTTTGCCCCAAGGATCATAAAAATCTGAAAAAATTTTTAAAAATTAAAAGAATAAAAATTCCAAACCTCTAGACATGTGATTTTTAGCTGCTCCAAAATTACAACGAATTCCAAAAACAATAAGAAAGCCCAGATTTGCAAGAATTGCTAATTGATTCTAAAAAAGATTAATTTATTCACGTTTGAGTTAAACCAAAATTTTGACTCCTGGGAAGAATCGAACCTGCTACCCCTTGACCCAAGACTAACCAACTAAGCCACAAGTACCGCACTGAAAGGCGAGTAACAGCCTTTGTCTATTTTAATCTGCTGTGAACAATAAGACAGAGAAATCCAAAGATTCTACAAACCTAGTCTTGGACGTCTCTAGAAACTCACGAACCCCAGGAGTAACTGAATATTCCAGCAGGCAGTCTAACCCTCGGAAACAACTGGCAGGACCAGTCATCCCTACCAAAAATTTTAAAAAATACAACTCACCCTTTTTGAGCATCTACATAGCCTAGAATTCTCTATAAACCTCAAAATAAGATTTGTGTGAACATGTAAACTATCAATTCTATCATTTTCTTCGTTTAAATTTTTGTTTGTCAAGTCGTTTAGTTCAATTTTAATATTTTCATTTTTCTCAGTTTGTGAAGCCCAAGCATTCCCACTTGTTGATCCAGAAAGTTTTTGAGTTCCAGAACCTTTTCTAGTTGTGGTAGAAGTCGAGGAACCGGCAACATGCCGTTGGGTATTCATTTCTGGAAAAAAATTCTGAAAAAAATTCTGATTTTTTTCAGAAATTCTGAAAAAATTCTGAAAAAAAAAAATTCTGAAAAAAATTCTGATTTTTTTTCAGAAATTCTGAAAAAATTCTGAAAAAAAAATTCTGAAAAAAATTCTGATTTTTTTCAGAAATTCTGAAAAAATTCTGAAAAAAAAAAATTCTGAAAAAAATTCTGATTTTTTTCAGAAATTCTGAAAAAATTCTGAAAAAAAAAATTCTGAAAAAAATTCTGATTTTTTTCAGAAAATCTGAAAAAATTCTGAAAAAAAAATTCTGAAAAAAATTCTAATTTTTTTCAGAAATTCTGAAAAAATTCTGAAAAAAAATTCCGAAAAAATCAGAATTTTTTTCAGAAATTCAGAAATTCAAAAATTCTGATTTTTTCAGAATTTCTGAAAACAGAGGAAAAAAGGAGAGATTAATTTTGTATTAAAAGTACAGAAAATTAGTTTTTTGAGGGAAAAAAATAAGAAGAGGATATTAATTTCAAATCTCTTCCCTTCCTCTTTTCCTTTTTTCTCTCATCCCTTAAATATTCAAAGTTTTTTTTTTGCCTAAAAAAGACAAATTAAAAATGGAAATTGACTTTAAGGATGTCAACGTGAAAAAAGAAGAGTTTTTTAAAGAAAATTAAAGGATTGATGTGCCAAGAAATTAGGGGGAAGGTGAAGAAGGGGAAGAAAAAAAGGAGGAAGGGAGGAAGAAGAGAGGTGTTGTTTGGTGCTTTTCATTTACTGTTTTTTGTTACTTTATCACTTGTAAATTAATTTGAGTTGACGTGCTTTAAGAGGAGTAAAAGAAACTTTTTTAAAGGAAGTGAGGAATTTGATGGATTTTAAAGAAAAGGGTTCATAAAGGTAAAAAATTTATTTTAATTTTTAAAACTTAGTTGGGGATCAAATGTCCTTAGTGGGACCAAATGTCATTTTATCGCGAAAAAACGCCAAAAACAGCTAAAGAAGTTGAGGACTTGATGGATTTTAAAGGTAAGGGTTCGAAAAGGTTAGAAAAATAAATTTATTTTAATTTTTAAAACTTAGTTGGGGACCAAATGTCCTTAGTGGGACCAAATGTCATTTTATCCCGAAAACTCCAAAAAACTCCAAAAACGGATAAGCAAAGTCATTCAACTTGTTTTTGGATTGTTTGCCTAAACTCTCGTTGCATAAACCATTAACAGGTAAAAAAGGCCTTAAAAAGCCTTTAAAGCCCCAAAAGCAGAAAAAAAAGTCCCCAAAAGCTTTTGAAATGCATATTAAAAAGCAAACAAGTGACGGCTTTTCTCTCTCAATAAAAAATATACTTTTAAGGATTAATCGGAGACCCTCCCTTCCCTATTTAAATATCTCTCGTTGTCAAGTGCCACGGCTGACTGAATGACTTTTTTAATATAATAGGGGACGGAAATTGCTTTTTTTGAGACTCAGCGGGGGGAAAATAAATAAAAATTGGTAAAGGTATTTTTCTTAAGAAAAAAGGGAGGGGAGAAGCCAATTACTCGGGCATGAAAAATTAACGAAGTTTTGAGCAAAAATGGTTTTATACGAGTAAATAGAAAGGCAAAAATAAATTTCTTTCGTTTAAATTAAATATTAAAGTGGAGTGTCAATACATAAAATATTTAAATTAAAATACTTTCCAGAAGATCAACACAAATAATGTTTTTAATGGTGAGGTGATCTTCTGGTTCTGGAAAAACCAGAATTTAATTAAAACATGTACGGAAAAATCAGAATTTAATAAAAACATTTCCGTAAGAATCAGAATTTAATTAAAACATGTACGGAAAAATCAGAATTTAATAAAAACATTTCCGGAAAAATCAGAATTTAATAAAAACATTTCCGGAAAAATCAGAATTTAATAAAAACATTTCCGGAAAAATCAGAATTTAATAAAAACATTTCCGGAAGAATCAGAATTTAATTAAAACAATTCCGGAAAAATCAGAATTTAATTAAAACATTTCCGGAAAAACCAGAATTTAATAAAAACATTTCCGGAAAAAACAGAATTTAATAAAAACATTTCCGGAAGAATCAGAATTTAATAAAAACATTTCCGGAAGAATCAGAATTTAATAAAAACATTTCCGGAAGAATCAGAATTTAATAAAAACATTTCCGGAAGAATCAGAATTTAATAAAAACATTTCCGGAAAAACAGAATTTAATTAAAACATTTCCGGAAGAATCAGAATTTAATAAAAACATTTCCGGAAGAATCAGAATTTAATAAAAACATTTCCGGAAAAACAGAATTTAATTAAAACATTTCCGGAAAAATCAGAATTTAATTAAAACATTTCCGGAAGAATCAGAATTTAATAAAAACATTTCCGGAAAAATAGAATTTAATTAAAACATTTCCGGAAGAATCAGAATTTAATTAAAACAATTCCGGAAAAATCAGAATTTAATTAAAACATTTCCGGAAAAATCAGAATTTAATAAAAACATTTCCGGAAAAACAGAATTTAATAAAAACATTTCCGGAAAAATAGAATTTAATAAAAACATTTCCGGAAAAACCAGAATTTAATAAAAACATTTCCGGAAAAATCAGAATTTAATAAAAACATTTCCGGAAGAATCAGAATTTAATAAAAACATTTCCGGAAAAACAGAATTTAATTAAAACATTTCCGGAAGAATCAGAATTTAATTAAAACAATTCCGGAAAAATCAGAATTTAATTAAAACATTTCCGGAAAAATCAGAATTTAATAAAAACATTTCCGGAAAAACAGAATTTAATAAAAACATTTCCGGAAAAATAGAATTTAATAAAAACATTTCCGGAAAAACCAGAATTTAATAAAAACATTTCCGGAAAAATCAGAATTTAATAAAAACATTTCCGGAAGAATCAGAATTTAATAAAAACATTTCCGGAAAAACAGAATTTAATTAAAACATTTCCGGAAAAATCAGAATTTAATTAAAACATTTCCGGAAGAATCAGAATTTAATAAAAACATTTCCGGAAGAATCAGAATTTAATAAAAACATTTCCGGAAAAACAGAATTTAATTAAAACATTTCCGGAAAAATCAGAATTTAATTAAAACATTTCCGGAAGAATCAGAATTTAATAAAAACATTTCCGGAAAAACAGAATTTAATAAAAACATTTCCGGAAAAATCAGAATTTAATAAAAACAATTTCGGAAGGATCAGAATTCGATTAAAACATTTCCGGAAAAATCAGAATTTAATTAAAACATTTCCGGAAGAATCAGAATTTAATAAAAACATTTCCGGAAAAATCATAATTAAATCAAAACATTTCCGGAAAAACCAGAATTTAATAAAAACATAATTTAGTTTAAAAATAAAAATCAAAAACATATTTAGAATCAAAAATTAGGGTGTTTTTCAGGCAACTTCGCTTAACTGAACACTTCGACAATTTGGACATTCACGCAAATCCATCAGTGCAATTCGCCGCGGATGTATTGAGCAAGGACTGAAAAAGATGAAAATTTTTTGGAAAAATTTTTTAAATTTTTCTTGCCTAAGAACCCGACCAATTAAATCATGACCACATCTGAAAAAGTAAAAACATTTAAAAAAATAAATTAAAAATATTCACCTGCGACAAACAACTAAACAACTAAGTCTTTCACAAATACATTGTTGCGTAACACCCTTTGGATTAGCGCGAAGGGCGATAGGCGATGATGAACTTGAAGAAGTTGGTCGTCGCTTCTGAACAACTATTGCTGGAGAATTTTCCGGAAAGAATTGTTTTTGTTGGGGAACAAACATTTTTAAGAATATTCTGAAAGAAAAGTCAGAATTTAATAAAAACAATTCCGGAAAACAACAATTAATTGTTCCGGAAAAAACAGAATTTAATTAAAACACTTCCGGAAAACCCGAAACAATTCCGGAAAAACCAGAAATTAATAAAAACAAGATCCGGAGAAATCAGAATTTAATAAAAACATTTCCAGAAAAACCAGAATTTATTGAGAATTTCCGTAAAAATCAGAATTAAGGGTTCCGGAAAAACCAGAATTTAATAAAAACAAACTACCACCAAACTATTTAAGTAAAAACATTTAGTAGTTTAAAGGTACAAATAATAAAAAAAAAGATGAAAAACAAATCAATTTCCCTTGCTTTGTTAGAAAGTGATAGGATTTTGCGGGGAGTAGTAGAAGAATAAATGATGAATGGAGTAAAGAGGAATGTTATATGTAAACATATTTTATTTAGAATTTTTTTGCAATGTCGGAGGGGAAGAGGAACAACAAGGAAGGGGGGGGGGGAGGGGTGGGAGAAGAAAAATGAAAAAAATTTTTTGAAAAATTTTTGAAATTTTTTGAAAATTTTTTTGAAATTTTTTCAGTTAAAAAATTTATGCACAAAATCTGTCTAATTATTAATTCTCCTTTTCTCTTTCCTCTTTAATATTCTTTCTCTGCGTCCCCCGTTTAAAATGTTCCAACTTTGGAGGATCTGGAAAAGCTAATTCTCTGCCAGCCTGTTTAAATATGTAACAAATATTTCCATTTATTTTTTCTTGGCAATATTCCTTAAATTTTTTAAAATTAAAAAAATTCTTCCAAAAATTACTTCAGTATTTGAAATATACGAAAAATCATTCTTAGCACATATTACGCTGAATCGAGCAAGTAGAGTGCGTTCTGCCAATGTTTGTATATTTCGTTTTAAGGTAGTACTGTCACGTCCTCGAGCCTGTTTATTTTTTAGATTATTTAATTTAACTGGGTAAATTCATGAAGGATCGATATCTCAAAAAAGTATCGACTCGATAACCTAGATTTTGGAAGATCTAGTCTTCAGGACTGTGCGCCATGACGTTTCGGCGTTTTGGGTCATTTTGGTCGATTTTGGCGTTCTGACATTTGGTGTATTTTAATAATTCGAAAAATTGGCGTTTAGCTTTTGGAACGCCATGAGAAATTATTGGCGCACAGCCCTTCACGTCCTCATCTTGGATCTAATTTTTAACTTGGCCTATTTTTAACTCCTTAACCTCCCTAATCTCTCCATTGGAGAAAGAAAAAGATTAAATAAATTAATTTTGCCTTTAAAATTATCTGTCTAAGCCTTTCACTGTTGCATTTATTCTTTTCTGGATCTGCCAAAGCCAAATCCACAATTTTATTAGCTTCTCTTTTCGGTCTCCATTCTCTTCCACTTCTCCCAGTTCCTTTACGTTTCTTTTCCTCTTTGTTTGGGTTTAAAGGTGTTAAAAATCCGTCAACTAAATTTTTATCAAATAGCATGTCTGTGGAAGTTCCTTGAAGCATTTTTGGCAAAAATTTTTGTTTTGGGGCAGCTTTGGCTTTGCTTCCACTTAAAGGGGAAGATTGGCGTGTAGGACAGGCGCATTGACGAAAACGAGAATTTGAGGAGAGTAGAGATTTTGGCTGATGAGTTGAATGGATTAATAATTGGGATTTTGATGGAATAAAGTGAAAAATTGAAAAAATAAAAATTAAAAAAATTAAGGGAAAATTTGGCATTATGTTTATTTTAATTTTTAATGTGCGCAAAAAAACGCCAAAAAATATTTATTTTGTAAAAGTGTCAAAAATGGGTGTTTTGCATTCTTTTTATATTAAAAAGTGAAGAGACTCATCTTTGTTCGTTTTTTAGTTTCTAACCCGGAAGTGTGTCCTCAAAGTGCAATTAATATTAAAAATAAAAATCATCCTCCTTTTTTGAAGCAAATCTTCAACTTGAGTTGATCATGCTGCGCGAGTTACTTTTCTCCTTTTATTTTGGGTTTTCTGAATAAAAAATCAAGTGGCCATAAATTACCTGAACCTGTTTATACGAAAAATGAAAAGCTCAAGTTCCAAAAAAAAATTTTTTTTTGACTCCTTCAAGTGTGCGCAAAAAACGCCAAAAAGGTATTTTTAAATTAACGCCAGAACTTTCCGGTAAACAAAGATCAGAATTTAAATTTTAAAACTTTCCGGAAAGGGGAGAGAACAAAGAAAAAAAAGGAAAATAGAGGAAAATAGTAGAAAATACTAGAAAAAACACTCAACATTCTTTTCCCCTATATTTCTCTGACCTTTCATCACATTGAGGCTTAGATTAGTCAACAACAACAAACCAAACAAAAATTTTTTTTATTTTTTGCTCTCGTTTCCCTACATATTTTTGTTTATATTTTTGTTTACAATTTCTATTTTTCCTATTTTTCATTTTCTATTTTTCCAGTTTTACCGCATTTGCATTTTTAAGCATTCTCTTCTAGCGTCTCTTCTAGCTTTCTAGTGAACAATCCTCAAATTAATTTTTTTGTTTGAGGGAGAATTCTCCTCCAGTTAATTTAATTGTCTATTAGAGTACCTAGAAAATTCGATTTTTATTTAAAAATTTTTTTTTCATTTCTTATCCAATTAATTTTAAAAGCAACTCTTTCTAGTGTCAATTTAATGGCAAATCAACTCGGAAATTTATTATTTTCTTCCACACCTGGAGAAACATTATTTACTGCAGCTTATCGAGAATTAAGGGTGGGTGGAATTTATTTATTATTTCAACTGGTTTGCTTTGAAGGTAAGCAAAAATGTTTATAAATCGATAAGCAGTTGGAGGGTTGAAAGGTCTTGTTGGGGTTCGAGAGTAATTGACCCAGACCGATAATTTTATTAGTTGGGCAGACATTAGAGTCTGGGTTTTTGGGGGTCCTTTTTTTCTGTCCTTTGAATTTTGAGACTCTAAGTGAATTTTGCTGGCAATAAAATTTTCTCTTTTGGACACTAGAGTCTCGATTGTGGGGGCAATGTTTTTCTGCCTCTTGAATTCTGAGACTCTAACTGTCAGAAACGAACTTTGCTGTTATCGGTTGACTGGTCACTAGAGTCTGGGATTTTGGGGCTATATTTTCCCTTCCTCTTGAATTTTGAGACTCTAATGGTCGAAAGTGAACCTTGTTGGAATATCTATCTGACATTATAATTTATTACTTTTGAAGAATTTTTATCGTTTATAAAAAAAGGGGAGGAAGAGAAAAATTGGTTTTATAGATAGCCTTCTTTTTATTCATCACGAGAGTGTTTAGCAAATTCATTTTTATTTGACAAACAGACATTTAAAAAATTTTTTTTATCTTTTCTCATGAAAATTTAAATTCTTTCTTACTTTTAAATTGTAAAAATTATTTTCTTTGATTTTCTGAAGAGATAAGATCGAAAAAATTGGAAAGTTGGCGAATACATTGCTACTTTTCCGGAAGTTGCAAAATTTCCGGAAGTGATGGAAATAGTAGGGAAATGAGGAGAGGTTAGAGAAAACTCTCCTCATTTTCAATATTATTTTCTTTATTTGTTCTGCTTTCAAATTGCTACAATTTCCGGAAGTGATGGAAATAGTAGGAGAATTAATAGAGGTTAGAGAAAAGTCTCCTCTTTTTCTATACTATTTCTTCTTTCTTTGTCTATTTTGTTTATATCTTGATTTTTGATCTAAAGGAGGTGGATCTTCATTTGTTGACCTTTTTTACACCTTTTTACGTTTATTTTGTTACACTTTGACTTGTGATTAGTGGTAATAAAAAGCACAATAAAAATCAAAGATAACAACAAAAGGTGTCTTTTAAGAGTAAACAACTAATATTGGTTATCTTTCCACCTTATTTCTAAAATTAGTAATTTTCTCATGATCTTTCCCGTATTTTGTCCTTTCTGATTATTCACTGTCCTATTTTTAAGAAAATAAATATTTAAAAATGTTATTTAATTCTTCTACTGCTTCTTCCGTATTAAACCAATCGTCTACTGCTGATAAATTAGCTAATAGAATGCAACGCCTAATTTCGACGAGTGAAGTGGGGAAATTTTTTTAATTCCTTTGGGGGATAAATCAAAATTATAAACTTAAAAAAAAATTTTTTCAGAGTTCTGAAGAATGGAAAAGCTCAACAAAACGAGAAACCTTTTCTTTGTTGAATCAGGAATTGGATCGATTGTTGAAAACTGCTCCGGCTAATAAGGTGTAGTGCTTATTATTTTAAATGTTTTTGGGAAACTTGTTTTCCGGAAACTTAAGTTTTGGTTCTTAAATAAATAAATTCTGATTTTTCCGGAAACTTAAGTTTTGGTTCTTAAATAAATAAATTCTGATTTTTCCGGAAACTTAAGATTTAGACACTTCCGGAAACCTAAGTTGCGATCGTAAATAAAATTAATTCTGGTCTTTCCGGAAACTTAAGTTTTGCTTTTTAAATAAAATAATTCTGGTCTTTCCGGAAACTTAAGTTTTGACTCTTAAATAAAAATAATTCTGGTCTTTCCGGAAACTTAAGTTTTGACTCTTAAATAAAATAATTCTGGTCTTTCCGGAAACCTAAGTTTTGACTCTTAAGTAAAATTAATTCTGATTTTTCCGGAAACTTAAGTTTTGGTACTTAAATAAAATTAATTCTGGTCTTTCCGGAAACTTAAGTTTTGACTCTTAAGTAAAATTAATTCTGGTCTTTCCGGAAACTTAAGTTTTGACTCTTAAATAAAATAATTCTGGTCTTTCCGGAAACCTAAGTTTTGACTCTTAAGTAAAATTAATTCTGATTTTTCCGGAAACTTAAGTTTTGGTACTTAAATAAAATTAATTCTGGTCTTTCCGGAAACTTAAGTTTTGACTCTTAAGTAAAATTAATTCTGGTCTTTCCGGAAACTTAAGTTTTGACTCTTAAATAAAATAATTCTGGTCTTTCCGGAAACCTAAGTTTTGACTCTTAAGTAAAATTAATTCTGATTTTTCCGGAAACTTAAGTTTTGGTACTTAAATAAAATAATTCTGATTTTTCCGGAAACTTAAGTTTTGACTCTTAAATAAAATAATTCTGGTCTTTCCGGAAACTTAAGTTTTGACTCTTAAATAAAATAATTCTGGTCTTTCCGGAAACCTAAGTTTTGACTCTTAAGTAAAATTAATTCTGATTTTTCCGGAAACTTAAGTTTTGGTACTTAAATAAAATTAATTCTGATTTTTCCGGAAACTTAAGTTTTGACTCTTAAGTAAAATTAATTCTGATTTTTCCGGAAACTTAAGTTTTGGTACTTAAATAAAATTAATTCTGATTTTTCCGGAAACTTAAGTTTTGACTCTTAAGTAAAATTAATTCTGGTCGTTCCGGAAAGAAACTTAAGTTTTGTTTTTGTTTAAAACTAATTCTTGTCTTTCCGGAAACTTAATTTCTATTACTTCTGTAAGCTTAAGTTCAAGCTTTAAATGTCTTATATTTCCGGAAAACTTAAAAGTTTTGCTTCTGTTTAAATTAATTTGTTTTTAAAGGCAGAGGACTGGAAAAAAGAATTTGCAAATTTTAAATCTCTCTTTGTCCGCTTTCTTCGCGCCAGAACTGTTATAGATTGGAAGTTTTAAATTTTAATTAATTTTAAAAATAAATTAAATTTTTTAGAGAAGTGCGCCCTTTACAGGAGGAGTTAATTATTCCCTATGCTCAATTAAATATGGTTAGAGGGCAAAAGGAGATTGTACGTGAATTGCTGAGTTCTCTAGTTGTCGTAAAACTTAATGGAGGATTGGTAATTTTAGTGAAAAATATTTTTTAAGAAAAAATATTTTTAGGGAACTTCAATGGGCTGTAAGGGACCAAAGTATGTTTTTTTGAGGGGATCGACTCAGGAGGTCAACTGATCCTGGAGGCCAACACTCTAAAGGTCAACTCTCTATTAGTCAACTGATCCTAGAAGTCAGCTCCAAATATGTTGACCATCAGAGAGTTGGCCTATAGGGTGTTGACCTTTTGGGAGTTGACGGATCCTGGAGGTCAACACCCTATTGGTAGCTTGATCCTGGAGGTCAACTCTAAATACGTGGGCCATCAGAGTTGAGTGTTGACCTATAAGGTGTTGACCTCCGGGGAGCTGACCTCTTGGGGTGTACCCTTTTTAGAGCAAACCAAGATTTCTCAAAAATTTTTTTTAAATTTTACAGGTCAATGATTTCAGTGCGCAATGACCTTACTTTCCTCGATCTGACATTGCAACAAATTCAGGTACTTGATAAAAATCTGAAAAAATTTTCTTTTCCCCAAAGAATTTGAACCGTGAATATGATGTCAGCGTGCCTTTGGTGCTTATGGTAATCTTAAAAATTTTTTGTTTTTTAATTTTATTATTTTTCAGAACAGTTTCAACACTGACGAGGATACTCAAAAATTGCTGAAAAAATATACAAATGTTCATGTTGAAGTAAATTTCAAAAAAAAATTTTTCTAAAAATTTTCCTTCAAGGTCCACTCGTTTCCTCAATCCAAATACCCGCGAATTGATAGAGAATCTTATGTTCCTATTGCACGCAGTGTTGACGATAATGATATTGAATGGTAATTTTTGCTTAAATAACCTTTAGGAATTCCGATATTCCCTGGAACTTTAAGTTGGGACTATTCGAGGATCTTCCCAGTCCTCTCCACTCATTCTTTCGACCTTACTTTCAGTTAGGGTTGAGCCCCGTTTCCCTTAGAATTCCCTGGGGAAGCTCGCGGAGGGCTCCGAAAAATCCCCGCAACTCTGTTTCCCTGTAAGATCACACCCTACTTTAAACATAGGGGAATCAAGCTAGAAGAACTTCCTTTCTTAATTTGTCCTAACTTACTTAATCCTTCTAATCTTTTTCTATTTTTTAGTTGGTATCCGCCAGGACACGGCAACTTCTACGAATCTTTTTTGGCAAGGTTTAATGTCTCCACATTTTCTTAAAAAAATTTTTTTATTTTTAGTGGATTACTGGACATATTTTTGGGTCAAGGAAAGAAATATGTTTTCCTTTCAAACATTGACAATTTGGGGGCGACGGTTGATCCAAACATCTTGAATTATATGACGAATCGTGACTCTGAATTTATTATGGAAGTTACGGACAAGACGCGAGCTGATGTTAAAGGAGGCACATTGTAAGTAGAAAAGGATGTTTTTGTGGAGTGAATGAAGGGGAGGGTAACCCCGGTTTGTCATCACTCGGTTTGCAGGCATCCTTTTTTCTGATTTATCCAGTAAGATTATCGGATCAGAAAAAGGGCGGATAGGAAAAAGGCTGGATATCCTTAGATGTCCCAGGATCCACCAACCTATTATCCATTGCGTCTACGAACAGGACAACCTGTCGGATAATTTTCAAATTTTCCAGGATCGAATATGAAGGACGTTTAATGTTACTCGAAATTGCGCAAGTACCACCGGATTATGTTGATGGTATGAATCTGGAATTAATTACTATTTATTAAAAAATTATTTTTAGAATTCAAATCGGTTAACAAATTCAGGTTAATATTAATTTTTATTTGTAGGGGTTCTGGGGTTGAGAGACCCAATAATCCTTTGGGAGATATTTTTTAGTGATTTTGAACTGATTTTAAGCCTATTTTTCTTTTAGAATATTCAACACCAACAACCTTTGGGCTAATCTTGAAGCAATAAAACGTGTTGTAACTGCTGGAGAATTGGATATAGAGGTTTTTTTTAATTTTCAATGATTTTATTCTAAAATCTCAAAATTAAGGTAATTGTCAACCCAAAACATTTGGACAGGGGAGTAGATGTAATCCAACTTGAGACGGCAGCAGGTGCTGCAGTAAAATGCTTCAAAAATGCTTGCGGTATTTTTTTTAATTCCGGGGTGACCCGGTCCGGAGTTTTCCTGGTTAGAACCCTGAAAAACGGATTTAACCAAAATTCCTGATTTCTGGGCCCAAAAAACTTTGCTACTGCTCGGTGTCGAACCAGGCCCGGTATCTGGGGGTTTTTCTTTTAAGGTGATCCGGGACGGAGTTTTCGGAGTTAGAACCCCCGAAAAACCTGTATTTAATCAGTATACTCGGTTTCTGGGCCCGAAAACCCTCGTTCAGTCCCTGTGTCAAGCTCCTAATGTTTACAATAAATTTATAAATTTTAGGCATTAACGTCCCTCGATCACGCTTTTTGCCCGTCAAGAAAACCTCCGATTTGCTGCTACTAATGAGCAACCTCTATGACATTGAAAATGGCTATGTGACGCTCAGTTCTCTGCGTTCTTTCCCAACTACTCCACTCGTTAAATTGGGCAGCTCCTTCGATAAAGTCAAAGAATTTTCAAAAAGATTTCAAGGAATTCCTGATCTTTTGGAACTGGATCACTTGACAGTTTCAGGCGATGTTTGGTTTGGAAGGGATGTGACTTTAAAGGTTTGTTTAATTGAAAAATTCCGTCATATATCCCGGAAACCGATTCAAACAGTCAATAAGTTATTTGAATGAGCTCGTCGAGCCGAGTCGATTGGCACCAAAATTAATCTTCGATCTTAATTGTAGGCCAAGTTATGGGCTGATAATGGTCAATAAATGTAGTAGAGAGGGAGTCAGGCTACCCTAAAAATGAGCTTGGTTCCCCTATGGTTTCTTGCTATTGAGGGGATTGTATCTTGGCCCTTAGTTGAGACCGAAGCTTAATTTTGGTGTCATCCGACTCACATCAGCTTGACGAGCTCTTTGAATGACCCATTGTTTATCTGAATCGGTTTTCGGGGACATATGACGAGATTTTACTACATCAAATTTTTAGGGAACCGTAATTATCATAGCCAATTATGGTGATCGAATTGACATTCCGGCCGGAACGGTTTTGGAAAATAAAATAGTCTCAGGGAATTTACGTATTTTGGACCATTAATTAAAAAATTAATTAAAAACTAATTAAAATCCCTAATTCTGTTAAATTTAAAATAGCCAAACGATTGGACATTTTGTCTATAAAACCTCCCCCAAAAAATTTTTTTCAAGTAATTTTTGAAATTTAAAGATTTTAATAGCTAAAAGCCTTCCTATTCACTTTGTATTTTGTCAAATATTTATTTAATTTGTAATAATAATTTTAAAAATAAAGTTCTGACATGAGTGGAATTTTTTGTATTTTATATAGGGAAATCATTGGGCCTTTTCACACAAGTAGAGGAGGAAATTTAAAAAATTTTCAAAACCGACCCATTTTCCCTCTTAATCCCTCTAAATGACCGACCTGACACCCGCTCCGACGTTAATTGCGACTTTTTTCTGGACTCGTGACATCCCTGTTCTGTATCAAAATGTTCCCTGGGCCTCCCAAAAAGGGGGGCTCCATACTCAAGAGGAGGGGAGAACCTCCAATACTTCCTAGAAATATAGGAGCAAAATTTATTTAAAAAATCATAAAAAATTAAAAATATACACATTTTTAGCAATACTTATCCGATTTTAATTTCGCTCGTCGATTCAAAAGAGTTTCATGTAAATCACCCTCCCTCTGTGCCCTTTTCACTTCAGATTTGTCTGCAACATTATAACTGATGCATTTGTTTTTCAGTTCAACTCGTGAATGTTGATACATTTTACTGAAATATTTTTTAAATATTTTTGAGGAAAAATAAAAAGCATACACATAAGCAGTTTCACAATCAGCAGCCTTTTTCTTGTCGTCAGCAGTGAGCCAATCTACGGGGCCTTCCTTTTCTGTATTTGTTCGAATCTGAAAATATTTATAAATTTTTACTTTATAGGCAAAAGGGGATTTTCTGATATTTTGGGGATAGATCCAGAAAGTCAAATGACCCTGAATGTCAACTCTGAATATTTAGGCGGATTAGGATGGTTTTTTTGAATAAGGGAGAGAAGACGGAAATGCTCTCGTGCAACTGTCAGAAAAGGTTAAAGGGAGCAGGCCAACGTATTCTTTAGCTTGAGCCTCTTTTATCCAGCCAAATATTTGGAGTTGACCTTTAAAGTCATTTTACCCCCTGAGTGGATTCATATTTTGGAAACGGAATCCATTAGACAAACAATAAAAATTCATACGTTGATAATTTCATTGGCATGCGCTGTTTTTGAACTCACATAAACATAGCCGTCATCATCCGGTGCAAGTGAAAGAAAAAATCCATTATGGGCAAGCAATGCTGACTTTCCCTTTAAAACAAAAATGTTAAAAAATTAAGCAGAAAAATATATTTACATCTTGAAATACAACACCAAAGCGTTCTCTATCACCTATAGCGTCAGCAGTCGCAATTAGGCAACCTCCAGAATCGAATCCAACATATTTTCCAAAACCTGTTTTGAGGCTGAAAGGAGGGGTAAATTTAGGGGTAATCATAAAGCTCAAGTCTAACCTTATTTTAGGCTCGTCAGGGCATTTAATCAAAGATAAAATCTCTTCAGGATTAGGAGGCTCTCCATGACACACATGTCTAGCGCCAAGAGTAAATTTGCCGTTGTCCAGAGCAGACAAATAACACTTTGAAAAATCCCCATGTTCAATAGCGATATCAATTCCTCCCTTCAATTCAGATTCGTTTTCTATTCTTCTCCAGCCGCCTAGAATATTAAGTAGAGTAAGGCAAAATCGCATTGACTGGTTCCGTAACGGGATTGAGCTTCATAAAATCGAATGGGAAGGATACTCGGGATTAATCCCGTATATTCCGGTTTTCACTTAAACCCAGGACGGGATTTCGGGACAGGGCCATGTAAAATCCCGCATGGGATCCCTCCCGTGCCTTAGCCTAATCCTAGCAATAACTTAAACTAAAATTTAAAAACCTCTTTCTTCAGCATCCTCGTCAATCTTCGATGAACTAGCTTTGGCATTCTTCTCTGTATTCTTCTTTGGCTTAAATCTAAATTTGAATAAATTGATTAAAAAATGAGAAAACATCCTTACAATTGCTTTTTCCCTTTCAATTTTAATACTCCTCCACGATAAACGCCTGAAGACATTATTTAAATTTTTAATAGGATTAAAACTGTTGAGAAAATGGAAGATTTTTAGCTTGAGGACAAATAAAAAGTTGATGAAATGGATTAAAAATTAAGAGAAGATTACAAAATCTCTACAGACAAAATGTCAAGTAAATAATAAAATGACGTTTCGTCTTAAAGCAGAAAGTGAAAGAGACAGAGAACGAGAAAAGATAATGTAGTTTTAAGAGACGCACAGACACGAAATTTTTTGACATTCTCGTTGGTCGTTTCATTGCGAATATTTCATCGCACCCAAAATATGGCGACAAAAAGTCTCAATTAAAATAACTTCTAGAATGTTCCATTGTTCTCTCGCAAATTCTAAGGAAAAGTTATTTAAGAAGACGCTGTTGTCATATTCATACTTTTTCATTTTTTCTGTGTAGTGGAAGATTGCAAAACGAGAAGCTTTTGCTTACTATAAAAATCATTTTTCATATAAAAATCATTTTTCATATATTCATATAAGAGAAAGAATTTTCTAGATCTTTAAATCGTCACTTTTTCTGTTAACCATTTCGTTTGACTATTTAAGGGTTTGGGGTTGTTTGGGTTCTATTTCGGTGGCTTTTTGGATATTTTCGAGTTATCCCCCTTCTTTTCTTGACTATAAGGATTTGAGTTTTCGTCATTTTTCAGTCCCTTTGACTTGCTTAAGTTTGGGGTTGTTAGGCCTCTGTTCTGTTGACTTATCGGATATTTTCGCGATATCCCCCTTATTTTCTGACTATATAAGGATTTGAGTTATTTTCATTTTTGCGTTTTCACACTTATCTCACTCCTCCTAATCGTCTAAACTTTTCTAATTTTTCAGCTATCATTTTAAAAAAATCTTTTAAAAATGTCTAAAGCTAACGCTGTCGGAATTGATTTGGGAACAACTTATTCCTGCGTTGGTGTATTCCAGCATGGAAAAGTTGAAATCATTGCTAATGATCAAGGTTTGTTTTCTGAACGAGTTTTCGTGTTCTAACTTTTTTTCTTCAGGAAATCGCACGACTCCATCGTATGTTGCCTTTACGGACACCGAACGTCTGATTGGCGACGCTGCTAAAAATCAAGTGGCAATGAACCCGTCGAATACTGTTTTTGGTATTTTCTTTTATTTTTTGATAAAAAAGTCAAAAATCATTTTCAGACGCAAAGCGCTTGATTGGACGCAAGTTTGACGATCCGGCTGTTCAATCGGACATGAAGCATTGGCCGTTCAAGGTTATTCAAGGAGAAGGTGCTCGTCCAAAAATCCAAGTGGAGGTTAAAGGTGAAATGAAGGCGTTCTTTCCTGAGGTTTGATTTGGATTTTACTTGGATTGAGTTCAATTTTTTGGTTTTTAAGGAAGTTTCGGCAATGGTTTTGACAAAGATGAAGGAAACGGCTGAGGCGTTCTTAGGCCAAACCGTTAAAGACGCTGTCATCACTGTGCCAGCCTACTTTAACGACAGTCAACGTCAAGCCACAAAGGATGCTGGAACGATTTCTGGACTCAATGTTTTGCGTATCATCAACGAGCCAACTGCTGCGGCCATTGCTTATGGATTGGATAAGAAGGGCCAAGGCGAGCGAAATGTTCTGATTTTTGACTTGGGCGGTGGAACTTTTGATGTGTCAATCTTGACTATTGAAGATGGTATTTTTGAGGTCAAGTCGACTGCTGGAGACACTCACCTTGGAGGCGAAGATTTTGACAACCGAATGGTTTGGAGTTTTTTAGTTTTTTTAACTGAAAATATTTTTTAAGGTCAACCATTTTGTTGCTGAGTTCAAACGTAAGCACAAGAAGGACCTTGCCACCAATCCGCGTGCTCTCCGTCGTCTTCGTACTGCTTGTGAACGCGCTAAGAGGACTTTGTCTAGCTCTACTCAAGCGAGGTTGTTTTTGAAAGTTTTTTTAGACCTTAACTTGAATCCATTTTAGCATTGAGATTGACTCTCTTTTTGATGGAATTGATTTTTACACCAACATCACTCGTGCACGTTTTGAAGAGCTTTGCGCCGATTTGTTCCGCAGTACTATGGATCCGGTTGAGAAATCAATTCGTGATGCTAAGATGGACAAGTCTCAGATTCATGACATTGTTTTGGTTGGAGGATCTACTCGTATTCCAAAAGTCCAGAAACTGTTGTCGGACTTCTTTTCTGGCAAAGAACTTAACAAGAGTATCAACCCGGACGAAGCTGTCGCCTATGGAGCTGCTGTTCAGGCTGCAATTTTGTCTGGCGATAAGTCTGAGAATGTTCAGGTATCTTTTTGAGGGGTTTTGGGTCAAAGACTTGAAAAAATTTTTTTTAAAGGATCTTCTTCTTTTGGACGTTGCCCCACTCTCGTTGGGTATTGAAACTGCTGGAGGTGTCATGACTCCGTTAATCAAGAGAAACACGACTATTCCCACCAAGACTTCTCAAACGTTCACTACTTATTCTGACAACCAGCCTGGTGTTCTTATTCAGGTTGGAAAAAATTTTGAAAATTTTAGGACGATTCGGGAATTTTGGAAAACTTCCCCTTTTTAAAGGTCTACGAAGGTGAACGTGCTATGACTAAGGACAACAACTTGTTGGGCAAATTCGAGTTGAGTGGAATTCCTCCTGCTCCTCGTGGTGTTCCTCAAATCGAAGTCACCTTTGACATTGACGCCAACGGAATTTTGAATGTTTCTGCCCAAGACAAGTCGACTGGAAAGCAAAACAAGATCACCATCACTAACGACAAGGGACGTCTTTCCAAAGATGAGATTGAGCGTATGGTCCAAGAAGCTGAGAAATATCGTGGAGAGGATGAAATTCAGCGTGATCGTGTTTCTGCAAAGAACGGCCTTGAGTCTTACTGCTTCAACATCAAGCAGACAATGGAGGATGATAAGGTTTGATTTTGAAGTGATAAAGGGGGGAATGGGTGTCTTGGGGGTGGGTTTTCTTGTTTGAGGATAGGATGGTTTTTTTGTGTTGGGGATGGATTTGGGGATAGGAATGGGCTGACTTTTGTGTGGTGATGATGTGGGGGAAAGGATGGACTGTCTTAAGAGTGTTGGGGATGAAATGTCTCCTTGGGAAATAGGCTGGGGCTAGGTTGTTTTCCGACCCTTCTGTCTTACTTTTTTGAATCAGGCAGGGTCCACCCTCTTGTAAGGGACTTGTTTAATTCTTCAAAAATTTTTCAGCTCAAGGACAAGATTAGCGAAGACGATAAGAAGAAGGTTTTGGACAAATGTCAGGAAACGCTCTCTTGGTTAGACGCCAACCAGACTGCTGAGAAGGAAGAATTTGAGCATCATCAAAAGGAATTGGAAGCTATTTGCAATCCGATCATTTCGAAGCTTTATCAATCTGCGGGTGGTGCTGGAATGCCTGGAGGTATGCCTGGTGGAATGCCTGGAGCTGGTGGTATGCCAGGCGGTGGTGGTGGCGCTGGTGGAGCTGGAGGTCCAACCATTGAAGAAGTTGATTAAATTGAGTATCTCTTCTTTTTTGATTATATTCCAATTATATTTAATGATTTTTTTTTGAAAACATTCATATAAAGACCTTGACTCCCCTATCCTCCTACTCCCCCCACATATACACAATTTATCTATAAAATTGTTTTTTCGATACAATCGTTATGTTTTTTGAGTAAAATTATTTTGTTTTGTTTAAAAATTGTGTTTTTTAGGGTTTAGCGTCCTTTTTAAGTGAATAATGGAGGTATCTTTATTTTTTCCGCCAAGAGGGGTCGAACCTTAGCCACTGCTAACTGAAAAGTTGGGGATTATCCCACTACACCACTTAACACTGAAATTTTTTTTGAAGAGCGAGGCAGTAGGGTAAAAATAGGATGTATTAAAAATGAATTTCCGCCAAGAGGGGTCGAACCCTCGTCTTTCTATCTGAAAATCAAAAATTATCCCACTACACCATCTGAACAATTTTTGAAATTTGGGTTGAATTTTTAAATTTTATGGTTTTTAGGATGTCTTCCCCTCTTCTCTTGTAATTTTCTCTTCAATAAGCGTGGAGAAACACGTTACACTTTTTTTGTACAAAGAATTGTTTATTGATAGTTTGAAGTTTGTATTATTTGTCGAACGAAGATAAATTCTTTGTCATTCCCCCCAAAAAATAGTTTATAAGGAAATAATCTGATTAAAAAATAAATATTTTTGTTACTTTTTAACAAAAGGATTAACATTATAAATTGACTAAATTTGAGAGAATTCCCCGCGAAATTTTTGTATAAACTTGGGAGACTTGGGGAAACTTGGAAGACATTTTTATTTTTCTTCTTGTGAAGGAAAATGAATAAGAGGCAAGATGAACAAGGTTTTTTTTGTCTTTTTAGTGGTTTAACTGTATTTTTTAAGTGTTGTCCAAACAAAATAGCGTTGGGTTGCCTACTGTTAAAGGTGCAAAACTTTCCGATGCAATAAATGTAAATGTTGTAAAAGCACTTGAAGAAGGAGATTATCAATATGCTAGGTATTTTTTAAAATTTTTTTGGAATTTTTTTAGTCTTTTAGACCTTGTTTTTAGCACGGGAAAGTGCAGGAAGTATTAAAAAATAATTTTCCCCCAAGAGGGGTCGAACCCGCGTCCCTTCTGTCTAGAAAATTGGGGATTATCCCACTACACCATGTGACCGTGAGACGTCTTTTGAGCCTAGAGAGAAAATGAGGAGTTGTTAAAAAATGATTTTCCCCCAAAAGGTATCGAACCTCCGTCCCTTCTGACTAGAAAATCAAAAATTATCCCACTACACCACACATTCATTAAAATCTTTTTTGAAGGGGAAACGGGCGTGATGAAGAGGGCATTAGAAAAAAGTTGTAAAACTAAATTCAAAAATTTTTAAAAGGGCGTTATGTGAGGATAATACAAACTGGGAAATTGAATTTGAAGGAAAGAAAACTAAAGTATGGAGCCGCAAATTGCCTGATTCTCCACTTCAAATGTACAAATCAAAAAGTGAATTTAAAGATGTTCAAGCTGATGTCTGTTATGATGTTTTGCAGGTTTTTTACGTTGAAAAAATTTTTTTTAATTAATTGAATTTTTAAAGGATTCTGATTATCGATATAAAGTAGGGGAATTTTATTAAAAAAAATTATTTTTGGTTAAGTGGGATAAGTATTTGATGACTACAACTCGAATTGGCTATTTGGATCAAAACAATGATGTGTGCTACTATACAGGTTGAAAAGTTTTGAAATTAAAAAGAAAGTAGGGTTATTAAAAATGATTCCACCTAAGAGGGCTCGAACCCTCGTCCTTTCTGACTGAAAATTGGGAATTATCCCACTACACCATCTGACATTGAGATTTTTAGAAGAGGAAGAGGGCGGGGAGAATAAAAGGGTGTATTTAAAAATGTTTTCCCCTCAAAAGAGGTCGAACCCCCGTCCTTTAAGACTGAAAATTAAAAATTATCCCACTACACCATCCTTTTAAAGTTGGTTCTCTTCCACCTTTTCGCAACCGTGATTTTGTGTTGCTACGTTCGTGGGCTGATTTAGGCAAAGAAAAGTTTATTTTGGCACATTCTGTTTGGCATGATGTATTTATTTTTATATTCTTGTCTGCAAGTCAATTGTCCGCAAAAAAAATATTTGCGGACAATATTTGCGAACGAATTGACAAATTACTTGCGGACAAATTTTGAGGACAACTTTTGCGGACTTTTTTGCGAACAAAATATTTGTGGAAAATACTTGCGGACAATATTTGCGGACTTCTTTTACAATATCTTTTCATTTCAGAAATTTCCACCAACCAAAGACTACATTAGAGGAACAGTTTATTTAACAATTAATTATGTGAAGGCTCTAGAAAAAGGATGTCAATTTACTTATTTAACACTGGTTGACCCTAAAGGTTTTTTTTAATTTTTTTTAAATTTTTTTTTAATTTTCAAAGGAAAATTACCAAACTGGCTAATTAATCGAGTAACAAAAACAATCGCCCCCAGACTTTGTAAAAAACTGAGAAAGGCGTGTCTAGGCTATGACCGGTGGAAGAGGAAACATAAAAAAACTGAGGAGAACAATTTTTGGAGAATTAAGGAAATGAAGGTTATAATGTTTTTTATACGGTTGGACCTCACATTAAGATTGACCCTTTGGGATGAAAACATTTGGGCTGAAAATTTTATTTTATAAATAAATAGGAGGAAGGAGCGTCAGTTTTGGGTATGTCTTCGGAGCAGGAATCACAATTCTGAAATGTCTGGAGCCGGATCCAGTATTGGTAAGAGGCTGCAAAACGCTACCCAGAATTTTCAAACACCTAGGATGACTCGGGTAGAGAATAAAGTTGTTTCGGGGTGGGTCGAGGTTTCAAAATTTTCTTCAGATCGAGTTTTGGGTTCGAAAATGTCCGGGTTTCGGGGCTTAAACTGAGGGTAATCAGAGTGAGTCCAGACTGTGTAAATGTATTTTTAAGGATATGACGATCCCAAAATTGGAGTTGACTGATTGTGTGTATAAAGGTGAAGAAATTTCTGAAGAGTGGCCTGATGAAAGTGGAATACAACCCAATGCTGTTGATGATGAAGAAAAGGAAGAGGAAGAAGAAGATGATGAGGAAGGTGGGAAAAAGTAAAGGAAGATCATAAAAGGAAAATGATAAAAGGTTCGAATTTTTAATTCAATTTTTTACTCACAATCAGCGCCCGCAAATACTTGCGGACAAAATTTAAAAAATTGAAAAAAATTTTATCCGCAAGTTTTGTCCGCAAAAATTTTGCGGATTTTATTTAAAAGTACAAAATTTTTTAATAATTTTTGTTAGGCCATTTAACTATAAAAATAGTGAAGATAATAAAAAATAATCTCTACTGGAAAAAATTTTTTGAAGGAGGAAATATTAATTTTCCCTTTAATATGTGTTCCCCTCCCAATTTTTAAATTTGCCTATTTTTCCAGATTTTTTAAAGTAATTTTCCGCTATTTTCATGAAGCATTTTTTGAAGCATTTTACACACCTTTTTACATTGTTAGGAAGGGCAGGGCACAATTTTCTTTTTTTTTCTGTTCGGCATCGATTGTGTCACCTCTTTGAGAGGTAAGGGAAGGGGGAGTAGTCTTGTTTAATAACAATGAAAAGCTTTTTGCTCCCCCGGCAGGTTTTCCTGGGCATTTCCCTTTGATTCTCTGGAAAAGATGAAAATTAAATATTCATTCTTTTTGCCATTTTTAATTTTTTTCTCTTGTTTCATTTTAAAAATAGAGGAGAAAGAAGAAAAAATTTTTAATCCCGGCCAAGCAGCTTTATTTTAAAATGAGCTAAAAATTAATTTTGAATGAATATTCTTCTTCTTTGGTTTCTTCTGAAAGGAATTTGTTGTTTTGAAAAAATGGGGTGGATGGAGGAATTGTCAAGTTCTGTTGAATCTTGGGGGTATAGACACTTGGAGGTTTTTAATTTATTTAAAGGTCCGCAAATTTTGTCCGCAAATTTTTTATTTTTGCGGACAAATATTGCGGATAAATTGCAAAATCCGCAAGTTTTGTCCGCAAATTTTTTAAATTTACTTGCGGACAAAACTTGCGGATTTTGCCTTCCATTCATTTATTTTTTTTTAAATTTTAAAGCAAGAATCAGCCCCTGAATTTTCTGTAGATGACATCCGTCTTCGTGCTTTTGTTCTAAGAGAGGGAAGAATGCCTAGAAGAAATACAAAAGACTCGGAAAATAATTCCCTCGATTTTGAGGAGGAAAATAAATTATTTAAAAAACGACTTCCAATAGAAGAACAGCAATTATTTACTGGACATAGAAGATTGGTGGAGGAAATTCTGGAAAGTTATGATCCTACAGGTTTTTTTTTAAATAAAAGGGGTTCTTTTTCCTTCCAGCTTCCAAAAAAGTCCGCAAGGTTTGTCCGCAAGTTTGGCTATTTTTTTATCAGAGGATTTGCATCAGGGATGGGTCAGGATGAGAAAAAGTCAGGCCATGGTTCGGTGCCGGGGATGGGAAGAATCCTTAGAGATTGGCCGGATCGGGATTGGGCAAGTTCCTATATTTCGGAAATTTCCCCTTTCGGAAACATCTCTTTTGCGGACAGAACTTGCGGACTTTTTGAGACCATAAAGGAAAGGGACCGTTTTTTATTTTTTAAGAATTATTTTTAAGTTCACCCTCGTAGAGACTTTAGAGAATCAACACGTGTCAATTTAAGCATGTCTCTGTACCAAATATTGGAAGTGGTTAGTTTTTTGAGTTTAAGCTTTATTTACTTTCCGCAAGTTTTGTCCGCAAATCAACTTGCGGATTTTAGGTTCCAAAAGTCCGCAGGTTGACTTGCGGACAAAACTTGCGGATTTTTTAAAAAATTAATTATAGGATGAACGTAAACAAAGCATTGTTGTGAACGTGTGGATGGTATGTGGGGGCAGGCCCGTAACCAGGATTTTTTTTCGGGGGGGGGGGGGGGGGGAAAGGGGGAAAATTTTTTTTGCGCCAAATTTTTGGCGCCGAAGGCGCCAAAAATTTTTATTTTCAGCGCCGCAGGCGAAAATTTTGAGAATTTTAGAAGGCCGTAGGCCAAAAAAATTCACTTTTTCGGCGCCGCAGGCGCCAAAAATTTGATTTTCAGCGCCGCAGGCGAAAATTTTTTAAATTTCAGAGGCCGTAGGCCAAAAAAATTCACTTTTTTTGCCCCAGCCCTTCCCCAAATTTTTCCCTTTTTCCCATTTCGGGGGGGGGGGAATTCCCCCCCCCCACCCCCCCCCTGGTTACGGGCCTGTGTGGGGGAATTTATTTAAAAATTTTAATTTCTTCTTAAGGTCCAAAATTGGTTTGATGAGGTATTTCTTTGTTCTCCCTTTAAAAATATTTCCTTCTTCAAAAGTTTTTGGATTGGGACCCGAACAAATTCGAAATGATTAACAAAACGATTGTGCCTTATCAACAAATATGGGTGCCTGATACGGTTTTTTTTTAAATTTTTTAAATTTAATTTCTGCAACTTTTGTCCGCAAGTTTAAAAAAAGTCCACAAATTTTGTCCGCAAATAAACTTGCGGATTTTTGGTTTCAAAAATGGATTTGGTTCCAAAAGTCCTCAAATTGACTTGTGGACAAATTTTGCGGACATTTTTTAATTTGCGGATAAAACTTGCGGACATTTTTTTAAACTTGCGGACAAAATTTGCGGACTTTTTTTGAAAGTTAATTACTGGGTGAAATATATTTGGTACTACTGAAGATTGTGGGGCTCTTTCTGCGGACTTTTTTTGCGGACTTTTCCTCCCTTTCTTTCAAATGTATTTTTTAAAGTTTTGGTTGTTTTGCTTGCAGCAAGTTTTGCTTGTAGCAACTAACTGTCAAAGGATTAATTTTTATGTCAGTTTGAAAAATGTGTTCACCATTGATTTAAACATTATAACGATTTCAATTACTCGATGAATTTCAACAATGGATCACTGATCTCGGAAATAAAAAGAACATGTGATTGTGGAACAGAAATGCGGGTACTTTCAAACCTTGTCCCCCCCCCATTATTTTTCTTACCTAAGATTGTATAAAATGGTCAGATTTCCTTCTTCCTCTCTTTCCTCTATTTGAGCTTGGCATATTCAAACAAGACATTGTTGATAAAGAGAAGATTAAAATTAATTGTTGTTCAATATTTTTAATTGAGTTGTTCAATATTGAGTTCAATTTATTTTTTCAGTTGTTCAATATTTTTAAATATACACAAGAATGTAATGTTTTTACACAGAAATTCATAATGTTATACACCAAATCAATTTTATTTACTGCTTTTTTTGTTTAAATTGTTTTCGAAGGCAAAAAAATAAGTGTATGACTATAAAAACTAATCTTCTCTTTATCAATGTCTCGTTTGAATTTGCCACAGGGCAAATAAAAGAAGGAGAGGAAGAAGAAAATCTGACCTTTATGTACAATCTTATGTAAGAAAAAGAATAGGGGAGGGGCGTTGACAGTTAGTTGCTACAAGTAAAACATTCAAAAGAATGTGAGGAAAAGTCCGCAAAAAAAGTCCGCAGAAAGAGCCCCACAATCTTCAGTAGTACCATATATTTTTTTAATTTTTTGGTGCTTTACAACTCCGAAAAGATGGACAGAAGAAGTACTGAAGCTCTTATGAATGCGATTGTTGAGGTTTTTTTTTGAAAAATTTTTTGGTTAATTTTTTTAATTTAAAAGACTGGATATTGGCGAGTTAGTTACTTGAATTTATTTAAAAAAATATTTTTTTGTGGTTAAAGAAGGATGGAAAAGGAGCGGCCGTTCAATTAATGTTTCCAGCTATTTACAAACTTAGCTGTCGGATGAATGTGTAAGTGAGAGGAATTTTATTAGACTAGGGGAACTTGGAAAAGTTTAAATTAAAATCAGAATTTTTGTTATTTAAGATCAAGCTTGAGTTCTGATTTTTTAAGTTTTAAAGGAAAAATTCTGAAAATCAGAACCTGAGCTTAAAACCTTCTAAAGTTTTTTTTTCTGATTTAAAATCAGAATTCTGATTTTTAAAGATTAAGCTTGGATTCTGATTTTAAGTCAGAGTTCTGGGTTTTTAAGTTTAATTTTGAGTTCTGCTTTTAAAACCAGAATTCTGTTTAAGTTCAAGCTTAAGTTCTATTTTTCTTGTCAGAATTCTGAAGTTTGATTCTGATTCTAAATCAGAATTCTGTTTTTAATTTCAAGCTTAAGTTCTGATTTAAAAATCAGAATTCTGGTTTTCTAAAGATAAAGCTTTGTTCTAATTCTAAGCCCGAATTCTGTTTTCTAAGTTCAAGCTTAATTTTAGGCTCAAACTTTATTTTAAGCTCAAATTCTGATTTCTTTTCTATTTTAATTTTTTTGTTTAGCCGTTTCTTCCCCTACGATCAACAGGTTTAAAATTTTAATTAAAAAATTTTTAATAAAAAATAAAAATTTTTAAAAGAACTGTAGTTTCATCATCTCTTCTTGGACTCATGATAGCGCTACAATTAATTACCATTATGAAAGGCCAACAGTTAATTTATTAAATTTTGCCCAAAATGATGAATGGACTGTTATCAGCTTTAATTTTGAGAGAATTGAGGTTTTTTAATTTATTATGTCCGCAATTTTAGTCCGCAAAAAACTTGAGGATTGAAAAAATTTTGTCCGCAACTCTTTTGCAGACTTAAAATTTTCCGTAAAATCCGCAAAAATTTGTCCGCAAAAAACTTGCGGATTTTAAAATTTTTTAAAGGAAAATTCGCAAAAATCTGTCCGCAAATTTTTTGCGGATTTTTTAGATTATTTTTCGAAATCCCCTTGAAATTTTTAAAAATTTTTTAGCAACAATTCAAATGTTGTAAAAATCCGTGGACTATGCTTTATGCTCATCTGGTTTATTTTTTTTAATTATTTAAATTATTTTCTCTTTTTCCGGTTATTCAACGCAAACCGCTCTACTATATAGGTATAATTTTTAATTTTTGAGAGTCCGCAAGTTTTGTCCGCAACGCATAAATTCGGCCTCGAAAAATTTTTTCGAGGAAATCCGCAATATTTGTCCGCAAAAAACTTGCGGATTTTTTAAAAATTATTTTACGAAAATAATTTTGGGCAAAAGCTTTTTTGGGTCTTAACCGATTTAAATAACTTTTACGGATAAAAAGTTGCGGATTTTTTTCCGAAAAGTGTCCCAATTTTGAATTAATTCTACCAATTTTTAGTCAATTTGGTACTGCCCACTTCCATCATTACAGTTGTTGCAGTCACTGGATTTTTTACACCTTCTTCAAGCAGCAGCGAAAGAGATGAAAAGCTTTATTTGGGAATTAATACTGTAAATATTTTTGTTTATTTTTAATTTAAAAAATTTATTTTTTAAGTTGATGACAATGATGTTGATGCTTTTGATGGTATAATAACGTGGAATTTTTGCGGATTGATATTTGCGGACAAAAATTGCGGACAAAGACGAGACTTGCGGACAAAGACTTGCGCACTTCCACTAGACTATTTGCGGATAGTCTCTAGACATTTACGGACATCCTTTCGACTTTTGCGGACATCCCTAGACTTGCGGACATCCACTCGATATTTGCGGACACCTGCCAGATTTGCGGACAAAAATGTTTCTTAAATTAATTTCAGAAAGGAACTATCCGGCGAGGAAGCCCCTCCTCGAAATCTGACCCCTGGATACTCCCCTGGCTGAAATATACCGCCAAATATCACCAAGTGTCTAGGCCGGAATATTGAACGTGTCCAACAAGTCGTTTAACCCATTTAAATAAAATTTCAGTTTTGTCCGCAAAATTTGTCCGCAAAATTTTCTTTTTATAAAATTTATTGGTACTTTTCCGTTATGACGTAATACCCAAAATTAATGTTCAAAATGTCATATATAGGGTAGAAAAAGGTGCTGAGTCGAACGGTACCACTCTTTTTTCACGTAGATGCCTGTGGACCGAGATATAGGGCTCGAAATGGTCAAAAACCATAGGAGGAGTGAGCTTTGCCTACGCTCCATAGGCTTACGTTGACCATTTTGAGCTTGTTCATCTCGTCTCAAAATCAAGATTATGAGCTGATTTTGGTGTCATTTGACTCAGCTCGAGGAGCTCTTTCAAATGAGCTATCATCCAAAAAATCGAATTTTTCACCCCAAAATTGAGCTTAACAGCCCCTATGGTTTTTGACCATTTTGAGCCCTATATCTCGGTCGACAGGCATCTCCGTGAAAAAAGAGTGGTACCGTTCGACTCAGCACGTTTTTCTACCCCATATATGACATTTTGAACATTAATTTAGGGGGTTACGTCATAACGGAAAAGTACCAATTTATTTTCTAATTTTCATGTGACAAATCAAATGCCAAATACTTCAAGTTATGTTCCTCTTATGAGCTGGTTTTTTTAAATTTTCTTTGAAAACTTAGAAAAAATTTTTTAAAGGTATTATATGGGAATAATTGGAACTTGCGTTTTTGGCACTTTAATTGCTACTTTTGTACTTTTTATTCATTCCCGCAAGGTTTGTTATTTTAAATAGAATTCTATTTGGGGGGTGGGGATCTTCCCTTTATTAAAAAAATTTTTTTAGGGGGGGAAGTCCGCTGTAGTATAGGCCGTTTCAGAATTTTTTGTAGTCTCGAGGCCATATTTTGGACCATAACTTTTTTGAATTTCTACCTTTCCGAATGAATATTATATCATTTGAAAGCTCTGGATGTGTGGATTATTTTGTCTAACAAGACTGATTTGATCAGATCAATCTACCAAAAGTTAAGGCCGAACAAGTGCGCGTGATCGATATTTTTGAGCTTTATTCGGCTATAACTTTAAGTAGAATGATCTGATCAAATCAGCCTTGTTAACTAAAATAATCCTCAAATCCAGAGCTTTCGATAGATATAATAATTATTTATATAGGTTGAGAATCAAAAAAGTTATGGCAAAAAATATGGCTACGACTGAAACGGCCTTTACTGCTAATTTTTTCGGGACAGCCCAAAAAGGCGCACGGCCAAAACGGCGCAAACCCATAATAGACCTCTTCGGTCGCGCCTTTGTGGGCTGTACCCTTATTTTTCAGTCATTAATGCAATTACCACCTTCTGGGGTGCTTAATTACTTCCTTCTCCGTCGCTGGCTTTGGAGATTCATACTTGAACCCCCTTCCGATTTAAAAGAAATATGGGCTGAATATGGGTTGATTAACAACAACGTTGAAGATGACGGGAGAGAGAAGGCTGTGGAGAAATCAACAGAAGAAAAACAATTTTCTTTGCCCAAAGGAAAACTGGCAGCCCGTGAAAGTTTTACCCAAACAAAACAGCTAGTTTCTGCCACAAAACAGATTGCCCAAACTGCAAGTAGAACTGTGGGGAGGGAAAGGAGGAGGAGGGAAACGATTGATGAGGCTGCTGATTTTCTTTCAAAGGTTTTTTAAGGAAAATAATTTTTTAAAAAGTCCGCAAATTTTTTGCGGACAAAAAAAGTTGCGGACAAAACTTGCGGACTTTCGCCAAAAAATTCTTTTAAAAATCTGCAAGATTTTTGCGGAAGGTTTTGCGGACATCAAAAAATAAATTTTAAAAAATCCGCAAGTTTCTTGCGGACAAATAATTGCGGACTTTCTTTCAAAAAATTTCTTTTTAATTTTAAGGGAGTTTTTGGACATCGAAAAGCAGAATTCCACAGATTACAAAAAGAAATAAGAAAGGGAAGTCGAATATGGGTTGCTGGAGGAGGCCGTCCAAGCTTGAGATTTATGAAAAGGCAGAAGATGATGAGAAGGTTTGAAGGGAATTTTTGGGGGTTTATATAAAATCCGCAGAATTTTTTGCGGACAGCTTTTGCGGACTTTTTCGTGAAAAATACATACTTAATTTTAAAAAATCCGCAAAAAGTTGCGGACAGAATTTGCGGATTTTTAACCAAAAAAATAATTTCCTAAAAATGCGCAAGTTTTTGCGGACAAAATTTATTTCTTTAAAATTTCTCTAGGTGTGCCTTGGAATGGGAATTTCTGGCCAATTGTATAGATCGCTGTCTTTTGGCCTTTTTTGCTTGTATGACAGCCTTTTTCTTTTCTTTATTAGCTTTTTATGAACGATGGATTGAATTGGGGTTACATTTTGGGTGAAGAAAACTAGTTGAGATTTTTTAATTTTAGTAAAGATTTTTATTTTTTCTTTTTTATTGTTTCGTCAATTTGTTTAGATTTTTGAAGTATTGTTTCTTCTCCTGTTTGTCCAGAAAATGGTTCTTCCATGTTGCGTGTTTCCTGTAAAAATTGTTTATAAATAGATGAATTATTAGTCCGCAAGTTTTTTGCGGACAAATTTTGCGGATTTTGTCTAATTATGTCGTATTTTGGTTATTAGGACATTTTTTCATGTGACACTTTGTCGATTTTTCCTTATGGACATTTTGCCATTGGGCGTTTTGTCACTAGGCCTTTTGTCATTATTATAGAGTAGACCTTTTGTCACTACTACTACAGAGTGGGCCATTTGTTACTCTTTGCCGATTGGCATTTTGTCTGTCTTACGGAATGGCCATTTTGTCTAATTGGCGGACATTTGGTCGTTTTTACTATTTGGACATTTTGTCTAATTAACGGTTGGACATTTGGTCGCTTAGACATTTGGTACCATTATGTCCCTACCTTATTCTGATTTGGATGATCCATTCCTTGAAAATTCTGCCAAAAGTCACTGCTTTCTGTTGACTGTTTTTGTTGTCCGTGTTCAGGATTTGACTCGCTCAAAGAAGGCCAATACCCGGCAGTTGGACTCCCAGCAATTCTTGCTGCTTGCATGGACGGTGGGTATTTATTTTGTTGCATTGAACTTCCTGTATGTTCACCTCCCATTTGGACAGGTTGCTGGCTGTGGTAACCCGCATTAGGTGCTTGATATGGATGCTAAAAGGAAATTATGATTATAATTGACCCAGAAGATCGATGGGGGTTAGATCAAATTTACTGCCAACCCAGAATATCACCTCGGAAAATATCAACTCTTAAACTCTAAAAAATCCGCAAATTTTTGCAGACAAAGTATGCGGACCTTTTCGTGAAAAAATAAAATTTGTCCGCAAACTCATTCAACTAAAACCTCCCCAAAAGATCGAAGGGAGCTAAATCAATCTTTCTGCCTACCCAGAAGATCACCCCAAAACTTATCAACTTATTTAAACCCAAAAGATCGACACCCAGAAGATTATTTAAAAACTAAACTAACCATTTGCGGACTTTGTCCATAACCCTGAGAAGGAGGAAACTTATTGTCTCCACCAGGAAATGGCTGTTGTTGTTGCCATACTTGTGTAAACGGAACAGGGCAAAAACAACAACAGAAACAACAACGATCAAAGGGAGATGAAGAATATGTGGAGGCTAAGTGGCCATTTGACGGAGTTTGCCAGGCTTGTTGCAAATATTGGGCAGAATTCAGAGGGTAATTGATAAAAAGGAAAAATAGGAAAATTAAAGACAAGGGAAGGGTCATTTTTAAGCCTAAAATTAAGGTACGGTATTGCTACAGTATTGCGGAAAATTCAGGTTATTTGCGGACATTTTTGATCATTTTGCGGATTGATTTTTGCGGACAAATCCAGAACTATTTAAATTAGGTCAGGGGTCTTGTAGTTATAAAATATGAGAATACAGTCATATTTTGGAGATACAATACCCATCACGGGTCTTTAAAAAATGTCCGCAAATGTCGGCTGCGCAAGTGTCGCTCTCCTAGAATTTCTAAGAAAAATATGTAAAATATGAAAAAATCTGATTTAAAGGTCGGGCTTTTATTTATTTTATTTCTTCCTTAATTTTTAGTCATCAATACAAACAATCTAAAAGTAAAAACACGCAGGAATTTCCAAGTCTAAATCTGTAATACTACAAACAATTTATGCGCATTTAATTAATCTGCTTACTTATTTTTGTGTTGCCTATTTTTATTTTTTTCTTGTTGTTATAAAAACAAAACACGAAAAAATTTGTAGTTTTATTTTAAAGTATTTTAAGTAAAAAATTGAAAGAGAATTTAAAAATATAATTTTTTGTTGTTGAGTCTCTTAGCTTTGTGTGAGTCATATATGGGGGGGGGGGGGGATTTAGGAGAAGTTAGGGGAAATTTTAAAAGCTAGGGGAATTAAAAAAAAACAAGGGCATGTTTTTCAAAAAAAAAATTAAAATAATTTTAAACAAAAAAGAAATTTTAAAAATGGACAAATGAGCTTAAAAATAGGCCAAATAAACCATCTTCACATGATTGGATTCGAACCTTGATAGATTTTTGGATGGAGGCGGAAACATTCACGACTACACCACGACAACATAGGATAATTTTAAATAAAATAGTCCCATATAGAAATGAAAATAATAAGGAAAAAATATGAAAACGTTGCTAAATTAATTTTAAAAAGGGAACCAGAAATTTTTATAAAATTAAAAAGACTCAGCAAAAGAATTTAAAAAAAATACCCAATTTGAGGTGGTTGTCTTGATATGAATTTAATAATAATTAATAAATTAATTAAGAATAAATAATTTTTTTCACAATTCTGTGGACATTGCAGGTCGTTTAATTCCATTCTAAATTTTTTTTAAGCATTAAAAAAATTTTTTTAATCTAAAAAATTTAAAAATGGACCAAATAAAGTCATTTTCCCACCAAAGGATTCGAACCTTCATATAAATTGAGGGTGTAGTCACCGTCCCTATCCACTTGACCACAAAATAGGAGCATAAATGTCTATCTCGAAGCCATATTTTGGGCCATAACTTTTTTGATTCTCAGCCGATTTAATTAATTTTTATATCAATCGAAAGCTATGGATTTAAGGATTATTAGAGCTACCTGAGTGGATTTGATCAGATCACTTTACAAAAAGTTACAACCGAATAAGTGCTCGCAATCGAGATTTTTTATATTTATTCGGCTATAACTTTAAGTAGAATGGTCTGATCAAATTAATCCTGTTAGGTAAAATAATCCTCACATCCATAGATTTCGAATGCTTTAATAATTATTTAAATCGGTTAAGAATCAAAAAAGTTATGGGCCAAAGCATGACCTCGAGACTGAAGAGCTTACTGACTGGGGGGCTCTAAAGGCCATAAAGGACTTTACCAAGGAAATAATATTTAAAAATAAAATTTAAAAGAAACCTGAGTATTATTATTAAAATAAAAATTATTTCCTCCATCCAAACTTTTTACTGGACTTTTTAAAATTTCTTCCTTCTTTTGTTGTTGTTGTCTAGGTGGATATCTACGCGAAGGACGTCTAAATGGAGGCCTTTCTATTAAATTTAGATTTTTTGGTTGTTGATATTGCAATTCATTATTTTTATTTATTGCTTCATATTCTGTTCTTCCTCTTTAATTTTAAAAAAATAAAAAAATTTTTAAGGGAATTTTGGGAAGAGAAATTTTAAAGGAACAAAAAAGGCAGTTGGTTCAAATCCGCTCAGGATGTTTTTTTTAATTTTATCGAAAAATGATGAAAAAATGTCATAAGAATCAAATTTATTCTGATTTAGATGGTTAAGGTTTTTCAAAAAGGCTCTAAAAAATTTTTGAAAAATTTCCAAAGGTTCCGAAAAAATTTTTGAAAGATTACCTAGGGCTCCAAAAAATTGAAAATTTCCCAAAGGAAAATTTTCGAAAAACCAAGGGCTCCAAAAAATTTTTAAAAAAATTCCCGAAGGTTCCAAAAAATTTCCGAAAAATTTCCAAGGGCTCCAAAAAAATTTGAAAGAAATCCCAGCATTTTCCTACCTCAAAAATCCCCAAAAAATAAATTTAAAAAAAACAAACCTATAACGAAAAGTACTCCCTAACCGAAATAAAGGCGAAAATATTTTTCTATTCATTCCATTATTTCCAATAAATTTGAGCCTAAAAAATGTATGAAATTCAATTGCACATTTCCACAAATTTTTTGCTGCTCGACTCGAATTTGTTTGAAAAATAAAAGTATGTAAATGAACTAATTGTTGTTGTGGTGATTCTTGAGAATTTTTTGAATTTTGTATTTCTTCTTCCACAACTAAAGTTAATCGACGACCACGAAAATCGAGACGTTGAACCTTTTCCCAGAGGAAAAGACCTAAAAAGAAACTTTATTAATTAAAAAATGATGAAAAATTGGCCCAAATAATCGAAAAAATTGATAAAACACCAAAAACTTTCGTCCATGTATCTTTGGTGTAGTGGGTTAAATTGCTATAACCCCAATAGGTTGTGGGTTCGAACCTGGTCAGAAAATTTTTTTAATTTTTAAACTAAAAATTGGCACAAAATAATCAGAAAATTTGCTGAAATTTCGAAAAATCTTCGTTGATGTCTCGTTGGTGTAGTGGGATAAATTTATAACTTAAGTAGGTTGAGGGTTCGAACCCGGTCAGGAAATTAATTTAAATTTTTAAACTAAAGATTGTTTAAAAGAACCAGAAAAATTGTTGAAATAACAAAAAAAATTTCTACAATGCCTCGTTGGTGTAGTGGGTTAAATTTATAACTTAAATAGGTTGTGGGTTCGAATCCGGTCAGAAAATTTTTTAAAATTTTGACCGAAAAATAATGTAAAGGGTCAAAAATTTAGTGGGCTTGGACCCAATTCATTTCTGGTTAAGTTGGTTACGGTTTAATTTTTTTAGGCAGGGTCTTGGGTTCGAACCCGGCCGGGGTTAAACATTTTAAATTTTTTTGGAAATTTATTTCAGAACCTAATCCCTCCAATATTAGCATTTTTAAAAATAAGAAAACCTATTTTCTGCCTCCCATCAAGTACTAGCATTCCTTGCGGACTTAAGCCAAGTCTATATTCACAGCCATCACGTCCTTGAACATTGTGCTTAAATTGTAAAAATTAAATTTGAAAATTATTAAAAGGATCTGAAACCTAATTAATTTTGTCACCAAAAGTTAAATCCGAAAATCTTGCCACAAATTAAGATCCGAAAAAATTTAAGTCTGCAAAAATTTAAAATCAGCAAAAAAATCGAACAAAATAAACGTCTGCAAATTTAAAATCCGCAAAAAATTAAAAGTCCGCAAGTATCGTACGCAGACTTAAAATCCGCAAAAATTTTAAATCTGTAAATTTTGTCCGCAAATTTAAAAGTTTGCAAATTTTGTACGCAAACTTTGTCCGCAAAAATTAAAAATTATTATTCAAAAAATACCAAATCAACTCCATATAAAGGCAATTTCCTCGCCTTATCCAAAAAAGCAGCCTCAGCCCGACAAGGATTCATACCTTCAAGTTGTTTATCTGCCCATTGCCGAAGAATTGCCAATTCCATTTGTTCATTTTGTAAAGGGTGGAAACGAAATTCGGAGGCGAAAGTTGAAGAATATGTGTGGGGATTGAAGTCCCCAAATTCGGCTAAAAATGAATAAAATTATATGAGGGAGAAGGGTTGAAGTCCGCAAATCTTGTCCGCAAAAAAATTAAAAGTCCGCAAAAAATTAAGTCCGCAAAAAGTTTAAAAAAAATCCGCAAGTTTTGTCCGCAAAAAATCAAAAGTCCGCAAAAATCGAAAAGTCCGCAAGTCTTGTCCGCAAGAAAAATCCGCAAATCTTGTCCGCAAAAATATTATATTTCTGCAGACAAAAGTGCATCCAAAAACCCATCGTGGGCTTCAAAAATAATAATTGACCTGCGGACTTTAACAAAACCAAAAAAAAGGTTTTTCTCACATTGAAGTCCCAATGCAGCCAAGTAGACAGCTACTTCAGGAGGGCAATCCAAAAAGCCTATTTGTATATCCTGTCGCAATTGCACAAAAAATAAATATCTAAAATAAAAACTTTGAGTGGTTTTTAATAGGCAAATGAAGGGAGAAAATTTAAAGAATGTTGTCTGCAAAAAACTTGCGGACAGTCCGCAAAAAACTTGCGGACAATGTCGCAAAAAATTGCGGACAAAACAACCCAATACTTCCCAAGGGGTAAAAAGGAAATTTAAAATCTGAAAATTTTTTATCCGCAAAAAAATTTGCGGACAGTGTCCGCAAAAAATTGCGGACAAACCGAAAAAGTAGATATTAAAATATAACCTGGTTAATTCATCCTTTAAATTGACCGGATCATTCGAAAAAAATTTAACACGAAGCCTAAAACTGTAAGGAGGTCCAAAAGGAAGTTGTTTTCGTATCCTCTTTGCAGGATCTAGCCATTGCCGTACTTGCATATGATCAATAAATTGTAAACCAAAATAGTCTCGCTCAATTAATCCGATATGGGCAAATACTCTTTGATACAATTCTTGGCCCATAGCTGCTTTCTATTTAAAAAAGAGGGAAGAAATTAAAAAATTTTTTTTTGAAAAATTTGCGGACTAGATTTGCGGACAAATTAAAAATTGAGGGTTTACTGACCTAATTATTAAAATAATAATTTTTTAAAACGCTTTAACCAAGCAGGAATCGAACCCATAACTCTTTAAAATAAATTTTCTAGAAAATAAAAAAAGATTTACCCCGGCAGGGTTCGAACCCATGACTCTCAAAAAGGAAAAATCAAACCGAAACCGACTACACCAAAATAACACGAGTTTCTTTCTATTTTACCTTAGCAGGGATCGAATCTAAGATGCTTAAAAATAATTTCGGTACTTTATGGATATGTCACCCCCCTCCTATTTTGAGTCTCAGAGTTTTCCTTAAACGTAGAAAATGGTCAGAGATTATTTCTTCTCCATGTCAATCATTTTTCTTTCTTCAAGCAAAATAAGTGAAATGTGGTAAATGTAGAAACGAAATGAGTGAAATTTAAGTACAAAATATGTGAAAAGGCAAAATAAACCAGCAAAATACTTGAAGATGAAAAAATGATTGACATGGAGAAGAAAATAATCTCTGACCATTTTCTTCGTTTAAGGAAAACTCTGAGACTCAAAATAGGAGGGGGGTGACATATCCATAAAGTACCATAATTTCTCTATAAAATAAAAAAGATTTACCGAGGCAGGGTTCGAACCCATGACCCCTAAAATAAAAAAATCAAACCGTAACCCACTACACCAAGATAGCACAAATTTATTTCTATTGAAATTTAATGGTCTTTTACATTTTACCAAAGAAAAGAAGTCAAAAAGGAAACCACAATAAATTTTTAAAAAATAAAAATTGAGTTTTGTCCGCAAATATAGTCCGCAAAATTGTATAAAAATTAAAAAAATACCCCAATTAAAATATTCAAATCGCTGTTATCCAATAATTGAACTCTGCATTGACAATGAGAATGTCTAATTGAAGTTTCCTTATTCCTTGGAATGGAAGATGAACGAGGTTGTTGGTGTTGAGAACGATTCTTGGATTTTGTAAGACGCTGACTAAGAGTTCGAAGAAAATTAGTTGCCATTCTATTCTCTAAAAATAATTTTTTAGTGGTTTTGCTTGGGTAAGATGCAAACTTAAGACCTCTAAAATAAATTTTCTAGAAAATAAAAAATGACTACCCCGGCAGGATTCGAACCCACGACCCCTAAAATAAAAACAAATCGTAACCAACTACACCAAAATGACTCAAATTTATTCCCACTCGGGCAGGGTTCGAATTTGAGACCTCTAAATTAATTTTTCCATAAAATAAAAATTATTTACCCCGGCAGGGTTCGAACCCACGACCCCTAAAAATAAAAAACCAAACCTTAACCAACTACACCAGAATAATCTCCACTAAATTTCTCAAATATTAAACGTTGCAAAAAACTAAAATTTGATCAGTTAAAAATGGAAGAAAATTAAAAAAAAGAAAAAATGAGGTCGGTTACTTGTGTGTGTCAATTTTAGTGAATTAAATAACAAAGGTAAAAAATGCACAATAAAAGGGGAGAGAGCAAGTTAAGTGAATTAAAAAAGAGAGAAGAAAAATAAATTATAAATTGATTTTAGAGAGGTACTTGGGTTGTCTTTAAGAAGAAAGGAGAAAAAGATTCTAACCTGACCCTAAACAAAGGTGGGAAAAAATTTAAAAAAATTTTTTAATGTTGCAAAAGAAGAAGAAAAAAATTATGTAAATTAGCCCTTAAAATAGTAGGCGAAAATGACAAAAATTGACTGACTGACCCAATTTAAAAATGACCATTTTGTAATATTTTCAGTTAAGTGACCAAATGACGGGGAAATATTTTTAAAAAATTGGTGACACCAATACATTTGACCAATTCCACATATTGCCAATAAGGCTAAAAACTCGCGTTTTGTCAATAAGGCGTGGTGGCAAAATGAGGTGTTTTGCCCTTATTGGCAATATGTCGCATTGGTCAAATATGGGAAGAGAAGTTAGGTAAGCTCTAACATATTTGACCAACTCCACATATTGCCAACAAGGGTAAAATCCTGCATTTTGTCACCAAGGCGTGTTGGCAAAATGTGTTGTTTTACCCTTACTGGCGAAATGTGGAATTGGTCAAATATGGGAAGAGAAGTTGGGAGGCTCCCACATATTTGACTAGCTCGACATATTGCCAATAAGGCTAAAAACTTGTATTTTGTCAACAATGCGTGTAGGCAAAATGTACTGTTTTTGCCTTATTGGCAATATGTCGCATTGGTCAAATATGGAAAGAGAAGTTTGTTGGGTTGTCTTTTTCGGGATTTTTTAGGAAAATTTTCTAAAATTTTTTCTAAAAATTTTTTCAGTTTTTAGGCTACAAAAATTATTTTTTTAATAAAACTATGGACCTTAATAAAACTCCAAATATTTCAATTATCGAAGAACAACTAAATTCTACCACATTTATTTCCGAATGTCCAGCAACCTGTAGCAATGAGGGGAATACTTTGGAAAATTTTTTTATTCGGTCTTACAGAACTTCAGGTTTTTTTTTAAATTTATTTTGTTTATTTTTGTATATTTTTTAAGGAAATGAGTCTTCCAGTAAATTGTCTAGACTTTCTATTATTATTAGACGCTCTTTAAAAATTGGGACGAGAAGAGGAGATGGGCAAGTTGTTCAAGAAAAGAAAAAAGTTGTGCAGGATAAAGTGGTATATTTTTTGATTAATTAACTGGCTAAGTATGGGACCTACTCGAAATGGTATCAGTGATGTGCCTTTCTTTTGCTGAATTTTGCCTTTCGCTTTTAAAAGTGATTTCGGCATATCTCTGAACTAGAGATCGAGCTGGGTGTGGATCAAGGCCTGGGTTTTCCTGTCCAAAGAGTCCAGGCCCAGGCATTTTTTGACCTTCCTGGGGTTTTTCTGGGCTGGGTTTTTCCTGGACTACAGGCCCAGGACCTGGACCAGGTCGATAAATCAAACACGGAACCCAGGAACAGGCCCAGGCTTTTCAAAAATCTCGATCTCTACTCTGAACTGTATAGCAGGGATGAGCTGTCTTCCACCTTCCTCTTTCGTTTTTTAAAATTCGGAATGGCCCATTCCTGCTGTACTGTATATTTTGTATTTTCGGTATCATTCGATTGGATCTGTCCCTTTTCGGAATTCGGTCTTCAAAAATTGGGTATTTTTTTGGAGGACTGCGTGTGTTTTCCTCTCATTTTTCTTATTGAAGAGAAAAATGGCAGGGTTTCAAAGCACACTTTATTTAAAAATAATTTTTATTTTTTGGTTGCTAGGTAACGGGAAGGTATAAAAAATAAGCTTAAAATCCGCAAAAATTTTGCGGACATAATTTAGTAAATTTGAATATGTTTGATGGGTCAGGTAAGTGCCACAAATTTAATTTTTTAATTTTATTTGAAAAAATTTTTTTTTCAAGTCGCCTCCATTCACTGAATACACAGATCTCCGACCAGAATATTTTATTGTCCCAAAATATGGAAGCTTTGATTTTTTAAATAAATTGGTTCAAAATAAACAATTTGGACAGGTTTCTTTTTTTAAAATATTTTTTTAATTACCGTAAATACTCTAATATAAGCCAGGCACTTAAATTTTTAATGACTGGCTAGGCTTATATTTGTGAGGGTGCTCATATTTTTCAGCAGGGTCTCCTTGGGTGGGTTTCTATTAGAGAGTGGTTTTTTATTAGAGAGGCGGCTTATGATTTCAATGAGTCTTCTCGGATGAGCATGTTTTAGAGAGTGGGCTTTTATTAGAGAGTGGACTTTTATTAGAGAGTGGACTTTTATTAGAGAGTGGGCTTATATTAGAGAGTGGACTTTTATTAGAGAGTGGGCTTTTATTAGAGAGTGGGCTTATATTAGAGAGTGAGTTCTTATTAGAGAGGCTTATATTAGAGAGTGGACTTTTATTAGAGAGGCGGCTTTTATTAGAGAGGGGGCTTTCATTAGAGAGCTCAAGGTTCCCCTCGGGTAGGTTTCTACTTAATAGAGTGGGCTTCAATAGAGCCGAGAAAATCTAGGAGCATTTACGTTATATTTTAATTTTTAAAGTTGAAACAATTCCTTCGTGAAAATAGTTGGCCTGTGACACATGAAATTCGCAAACATTTGTGGGAAGTATTAATATCTTATTCTGATAAAGAATTTGAATCTTCCAAGTTTTTCTATCGAGAACAAATTGAATCTCTTCTGAAAAGCAAAGGTTTGAGTTTTTAATCTGATAAAATTTAGGGGGTGACATTTGGTCCCGCTTAAATAAAAATATTTTTTGATTTCTTTTCAGTACAAAATTTCCGTCCTGCCTTTCTTTCTGAACCTGGAATTGTTGTTTGCGATCATGGATTGAAGGAAATTGGTGTTATAAATTTACAACGACTTTTAATTGTAAAAAATTTTCTTTAGATTTTCTATTTAAAACTTGCAGACAGTCCGCAAAAAATTTGCGGACGTCTGTAAAATTTTTGCGGACAGTCCGCAAGAAATTTGCGGACTGTCCACAAAATTTTTGCGGACTGTCCGCAAGTAATTTCTTATAAAACTTTTTTAAAGGTAATTGAATACGCCCGTCCAGAAATTCGTTTTGTCCCAATTCTCTACCCTCTTTGTGCCGTTTTTCTTCATTATCACCCTGTGGATGTTGCTTTTGCTTGTATTAATCGACTTTTGGCGCAGGTTACTTGAAGAAATTTTTGAAATTTTTTTCTATTTTTTAGGGCAACAAATTTGTTTTTCAGTCAGAAATTGTAAGAAATTTTTTTAAGAAAATAATTATTTCTTTAATTTTAGGCTGTTTATGCTTCTCGATATACACTTTTATCTATGCTGAAAGAGTTTAAGGTTCGTTTTAATTTTTAGATATATTTTTTAAACTTATGCGGTAAAGTCCGCAACATTTATCCCCAAATCGAGAGTTGTGACCTGCGGATGAAATTTGCGGAAAATCCGCAAACGCTTGCAGGGAATCCGCAAAAGACTTGTGGATGAAATTGCGGACAATCCGCAAAACATATCATGAGGACATTTTTCAAGCAATCCGCAAACACTTGCAAGCAATCCGCAAGATACAGAATATGACTTGCGGATAAAACTTGCGGACATCCGCAACTAAAAAAAATCTGACTTGCATATTTTACCGGCATAATTTAGAAATTCTCCTATAATCCTTTAAAAAAGTTCTTTTCCAATTTAGAAAAGAGTCTACAACAAATTAAAAAAGAGATTGGGTTCAGAAGAAAATAAAATTGTTGAGTTAATGGCTAATTGGCATTTTTGGATTTTCAAGGTTTTTTGTGGTTTTTTTTATATTAAATTTTTAAAATTTTAAGTGTCTTCCTTTCCCTTATCTTGTTCGGTTGATTGACTGCTTTCTTTTTGAAGGTTTTTTCAATTCTTTTATTTTATGTTTCCAAAGGTCCGCAAATTTTTGCGGACAAATCGGAAGGACCATCAAACAGTTTCAAACCACTACCTATCTGGAATATAACAGATATCGTTTCCAGTACTACCACAACTTAAGACCGGGTTGACATGATTAATGGTCACACGAGAGCCCAGATCGATATCTCGAAAGATCTCAATTCTCAATAAATGCGATTTCTGGTCCCGGAATAATCCTCTTTCTATGTTTCGTCCATTCATCATTTATTTGGCCAATAAACATTCTCAGACTTTCAAACTGGTTCGAACCCACTACTTATCCTGAACTAACAGACATCGCTCCCACTAAACCAAACCGCTGATTAACAATTAAAAAGTTGTCCGCAAGTTTTTTGCGGACAAATTTTTTTCTGCATGTTTTTTTCTTTTTTTTTGGCTACAAAATTTTTTCATTGTTTCGCTCAAAATTCAATTAAATAAATTTTTTAAAGGTCAAAAAATGTTGGCAAGAGCAGTTTTAACAATTCTGTACCTTTGGCATAAACAACAAGTATATATTTTAACTAAAGGGGGTTTATTAATATAATTAGTTTGAAAATTAGCATCAAATATCAAAACAAAATAATGATACGAATAAAGTGGCTATGGAGGATAAATTGAATCAATTAAATTTTGAGGTTTTTTTGGAAAATTTTTGTTGAAGTTTTTTTCAAAGATTTCTTCTGTTGCTTCCAAAGTTCCTGTTTCTGTACAGACTTTTTTGGATATTGGGTAAGGGAGAGAAATTTTTTGTAATTTATTAGGCTTGATAATCAGCTATTTTACAAATTAAATATTTGCGGACAAAACTTGCGGACTTTTTAAGTTTGTGGACTTTTCTATATTTTGCGGACACAGCTTGTGGATTACATTTTTTAATTTCCGTGGAAAAAACTTGCGGACGACATTTTTTTAATGTTGGGACAAAACTTGCGGACTTTTTAAAGTTCGAGCATTTTCATATTTTTGCGGACATTTTTTATATTTTGCGGACTTTTCGATTTTTGCGGACACAGCTTGCGGGCATTTTTTTAATTCCATGGACAACACTTGCTGACGACATTTTTGCATCTGCGGGCATTTTTCTTTATCCTTTCAAAATTTTATCTAATTTCCCTAAAAAATATTTTTCAGCTTCTCAATTCGTCGCTTCAGCAACGGCACGCTTTTTCGTCAACAGCGTCACTATGAGAATAAATTTTGGGAAGTTGTTAGTAAAATACGAGCAGAGAAAAATTTGCGTCAGCCTGATGATCGGATTTATACGCCTGGTTATTTTTCTGAATTAAGTTTAAAAATTATAATTTTGCGAGACTTGCTGACATAATTTGCGGATTTTCTAATATTGCGGACATCTTTTATTATTGCGGACAAAACTTGCGGATTTTTAAAATTTTTGCGGATTTTTTAATTTTGCGGACAAGACTTGCGGACATTTCTAAATTTTGCGGACTTTCTTAAAAATTTTATTTTCTAGTATTCATTTCAAAAATAATTGACGAGGATGCAGCAAAAGAACTAATGAGTGCCCTCCCGCAGAGATTTCAATTGGAGACACCCAAATTGCTTTTTCGACTTTCTGAACATGGTTAAATTAATTTTTTAGTTTAAAATTTTTTTTTAATTTAAGGAACATCTTTTGTTCAATTATGGACTCGGTATATTTCTAAAAAATATTTTAATATTTGCGGATAAATTTTGCGGACAAAATTAGTTTTTGCGGATAATTCTATTGTACGGAAGAGAAAGACCAGCTGGCTACATTTAAAACGCTCACTAGGCAGGGGTTTCGATAGCTCTGTTGGTAGAGTACCTGTACGTGGTGACCTAGCAATAACTGCCAGGAGGTCGCAGGATCGAAGCCTGCCCGGAATTAAACTCTTACCTCGCTCTTACTTTATAATTGTTGCGGACAAAACTTGCAGACGGATATTTGCGGAAAATTTTTTTGCGGACAATAATCTTCCAGACAAAAAATTTGCGGACCTCTTTAAATTAAAATTCTTTTTCAGAATTGAGCAGGCAGATCAATCTTTATTAATAATAAAATCAACAACTAGAGAAGTTTTTGGTGCTTATGTATCAAGTTCTTGGGCTGAAAGAAACGGTTTAATTTTTTTTAATCTATTTTTAATTAAAAAGAAATTTTTTAAAAAGATGTGCATGAAAGAGCTAAGGCTAAATATTTTGGAACTGGGGAATCTTTTGTTTGGCGCTTAGACGATGAATTAAAATTGCCGATAATTTATACTTGGTAAGGAAATTTTTGAAGAGGAAAGTTTGAAAATTTTGATGAAAATTCTGAAAAATCAGAATTTTTGATGGAATCTGAATCAGAAATTCTGATTTTCCAGAATTTCAGACATGACTTGCGGACAAATCAGAATTTTTCTGGTTTTTAATCGGAATTTCGATTTCAGAATTTTAATCAGAATTCTGATCTCGATTCTTATTTTTCTGAAATTCTGAAAAATCAGAATTTTTTTATTCTGATTTTTCATCAGAATAACGTCATCAGAATATTCATCTGAATTTTTCACAAAATCAGAATTTCACTAAAAATTTTTTTAAAGGTCTGATCAACTTTGTGATAACTATTTTATGGCGGCACACGATAAATTTTTAATTGTATTTTTTAAATTATTTTTACATTAATTTTATTTTAAAAAATTCTAGATTGGAAGTGGTGGAGGTGATGCAATTGCAATTCGTGATGAACTTGTAGAAGGGTCAAGTAGGGCATCTAGAACCTATCAGTCACCTGAACTAGTGTCTGGAGGTTTGCGAAAAATTTAAAAAAAATTTGAAAAATTTATTTTTCGCTTTAAAATGGCTTAGAAAGGTCAAATTTATTTTAAAAATAATCTAAAAACGTTCGACACCTAAACGGATTCGAACCCACACCCATTGTAGGGTGGAGTTGAAAACGATCTCACTAAACCACTGCCACTTATAATATGCAAAAAAGAAATGTACGGATAAATTTAATTTAAAAAATTACATTTTAAAATAATCCCAAAATTAACTGACAGCCAATCGGGTTCGAACCTACAACATAGTGGGTTACTTATGGTTGTTGGTAACTTAAAACGCTACCACTACACCAAAACCACTCATATTTGAAAAATAATTATGGCTCTACTAAATTAAAAAAATTAAATTTTAAAAATAATTTTTTAGGTCAATTTCAAATAGATGAACTAGAAGTTTGGTCAATTCCAAGCAGTATATAGAGGAAAATAAATATTATAGGTATATTTTTAAGTAATATCTCTACCTAGCTTTTGTGTCATTCCTATGTTATATATAATTTTATATAGTCAGACCTCTATAAAATCGGAGCAGGCCTCCTCATCCACCCCCACTCCCCCGAAAACCTCATTAAAATACAATTTTAGAAAATCTGCTTTACTATTGGATGGAGGGAGCTGCCTAAGTGATACCCTCTAAAATACACCTCTATTTAGGATACATCTCGTTATAAGAGAACCTCTATTTACGACCCCAAGGGTATATTGAGGTCTGACCTACTCTTAAACACAATCCTATGGATATAAAGCATTTACTTATGTCGCCAAAACCACGAAAAATCCTTTTTAAAATTTTTTCTCGAATCGTGCTAACCTCTTTTCTCTTCCTATTCATTAAAAAATTCTTTTTTATTAAAATTTGACTTGAATAAATAATAAATTAAAAATTTATATAATTAAATAAAGTCAATTCTCGGTCTGTCTGAGGTGTATTATTTGAACTTTTTCTCATTGTTAAAATGTTAACTTTACGTCGAGCTCTCCTACGCTTTCTTTGCTGACCCCCTTCATTATATCCATTATTTCCCATCATAAATTGTTGTTGTTGTTGGTTTTGGTCGAAATTGTTATTTTCTTGTTGACAAGGCTGGGAACAGGGTTCTAAAAATGATTTTGAGGGTAACCCAAAAGAGCACATAAGATCAAACTGGGGCCTTATGGGTGCTGATCTTGTGGTTGTTGATCTTAAGGGTGGTGATCTTATGGTTGTTAGTCTTCCGGGTGTTGATCTTATGGGATTTGGTCATGTGGGTGGTGGTCTTATGAGTGTTGATCCCAAGGGTGAGATTTATGGGCGTTGATCTTTTGGGTGTCGATCTTTGGGTACGATCTTATTATGGCTTATCTTATGATTAGCGATCCTATGGTTCCACACTAATGGTTGTTGATCTCATGGGTAGCCCCCAAAATTCGAATTTTTTGGCTTATATTAAAAATACCGCAATATTGCCCAGAAGGACAACAGCCAAAATTACCGCAAGGAGGACAAAATCCTCCGCCGTTGTTAGAATTTTGCATTTGCATGTTGTCATCGTTCCGTCCACCATCATTTCCTTTACTCCGACAAATGTCTTTTGCACTCACTTCTTTTCCAGTTGGGATCAAAACTTGCCCCAAAGGGATAAAAGTTGCTGAAATGAATTTTAAAATTTTTGGGGAACGAAAATCATACTTGCACATAGACAAGGACTTGGTACGGTGTCCGGATACCCTTAGGGTCGTTTTGTCCTTGCCCGTTTATATCCGTGAAACTTTTGAATCATATCGATGAGAGGGTATCAGCGGATATCCCATTCCTCTCAAGATGGTCAACATGACCAAAATTTTAAAAATAGTCAAATTCAGACACAATCCATATTCACTCGTATCCGCGGATACTATCCGTCCGTACCCATGTGCAAGTCAAAAAAATACTGTTTTACCACCATTTGTTGGAATCCCCAAGCCGTTTAATCCATTCAATCCAATTCCTAGCCCACCAAGGGTTTGTAATGCTTGGAGTTGTTGTATTGCTTGTAGTTGTCCATTTAAGCCTCCAAGGGAGGTAAGCCCTGCCAGACCTCCAGGCGATTGAGCAGTTAACGGGGATATCCCTTGGAGGGTTGGAGGGATCTGCATGAGGGGTTGGGCAAGCATAGAAGCCTATTGAAAGAAATTAATGGTCAAAGTTCTAGACTTTTCCTCAAGTCTGTACTATTAAAAATTTTTTTTATAATTTTTCTAGACTTTTAGACTTTATTTTTAATCCGAGAAGATAATAAGGGTGTAATAAAAAATTATTTACTGACAAAAGGGCTCGAACCCATGTCCCTTCTAACTGAAAATTAAGAATTATCCCACTACACTATCCGACCTTGAGATTTTTTAAAGGTCTTTGATGCCGCTCCCTCCCCTGCCAGGGAAAATATTTTTAAACTCACTGCTTGGTTCAATGGAAGTGCCGAGAAAGCTGACGGCGCTTGAAGCTGGCCATTCAATTGTGAACTAGTTGGGTTTATTAAGGCCAGAAGTAATAAAAATAAAGGGAGAAAAGGCATTTTACGGGCAGAAAAAAATGAAAAAATTTTGGGAAAAAATGGAGAAAAGAAACTCAAAAATCCTTGGATTCAACTACTTTCTAAATTCATTATTCCCTTACAATTGCTTTGTCCGCAAAAAATTAGGAAGAAAGGAAGAAATAAAAAAACTTTCCCGATTTTTTGTATTGGCCGAAAATGGGGAATAAAGCAAATAAAACACATATTTATTTTAAGTTTTTTCCTTTTTGGGATTATTAATAAAAAAAGGAAAAAAGAAATTTGTTTAGTGATTCTGTTGCGATTTTAAAAAAGGGAGGAGAAGGAAATAAATTAAAAAAGGTAACCAAAAATTATTGGTGAACAAAATTTAGACAATTTTAACCCTCTCCAAGTGAAAATTTTCGAAATTTCAAAAATTTTTTTATAAAAATGTTCGAAGAAATATAATTTTCCAAAAGTTTTCTGAACAAATTTTTCAATTTTTAAATTCTTAATCCCTCCAAAATTATATAAAAAATTTTCACAATTTTCCCATCCAAAATAATTTATCGCCAAACAGATATACGTATTTACAATAAATTTTTTTTAATTTTAAGCATAAATTTTGAGGAATAAAAAAAGAACCTTTATTTAGATCACAATAATTGAAGATATGCCTTTTTTGAATTTTTTGTCAGTTAATTGTACAATTAGAATTTGAAGAAGTATTTCCTCTCGCAGCTTCGTTTACCCGTCTTTGGGCTTGTTCGTTGAGTATAGTCCTTTAAATTTTTTTTTTTTGAAAAATTTTTTGGGTCGTTTCTGCTATGTGACCCAAAAATCCGCAAGTCTTGTCAGTAAGTTAATTTCAGAAAGAGAAATCCTGGTCAGATTTTCCACCTCCATTTTACTCCATTGCCCTGTGGCTTGTGGGTCTTTTCAGTTATGTAACCCAAAAATCCGCAAGTTTTGCCCGCAAGTCAAGGGCGTATCCAGGAGGGGCTGGGGGGGGGGGGGGGGGGGGCGAAACCGACCCCCTGGATACGCCCTTGCCGCAAGTTGTTTTTCATGTCAGAAAAGAGAAATAATGGTCAGATTTTTCCTAACTCAATTTAACTCTAATGCCCTGTGGCTTATGGATTATTTTTCCTTTAGAGAAAGATCACGGACAAAACTTGCGGACATTTAGGCCAAATTACAGAAAAGAACCAAAATTTTCAAAATATCAAAAAATTCCAATTATTTTTGAAAAATTTTTTTGAAATAAAAAAAATTAAACCTTTCATCCTCTTCCATTTGCAATTGCTGTGCCAACAAGAAATTCAATTCTTCTGGATCCATAGGCTTGGAAGGCTTTGAGTTTAATATTTCATCCAATTTTTTGGCCAACTCGGCGTCAGTGTCCTGAATAAATTTTAAAAAATTTCAAAGAAAAATTAAAAATAAACAAACAATTTCGCTCTTTTTGTTCCCCTTCTTCGACTCTTTGCATTTATGATCAACTGGATGACGATGGCCAAGGCAAAAGTGAATTCCGCAGTGTTTACAGTCCATTTTAATAAGCTAAAGTTGGTAAAAAATATTTTTAAAATTTTTATTAAAAGGATTGAAGGTCAAAAACTTAATTTGGAGAGAGAAAAACAAAATAAAAATAGGTTAGCAACAAAAGGATTCGAACCTGAGACATAAACGGGAGGAGGCTGAGGACGAAACCACTAACCACAAAGCTCTGATATCATTGATACTGAAACTTATTGTTAAAGTTAAACCAATCCGGGCCCGTCTATGAACACATTTTTCTAACCAATCCGAAACCCGCCCACGAAACATTTCAAAAACACCGTACCCCGACACTCACGCCCCTGAGAGTTCAAGGCTTAAAAACGCCACCGAACAGATTTGATCGTATGACCGACAGCTTGGGGTAACTAAAAGCCCGCTAGCCCACAAAAATATAGAGAATTAACTAAAACTCAAAAAAATCCCAAAGTTTGCCTAAATCTCCCCGCTTTTCAAAAAAATATTAAAAAAAAACCTCTCGTTTATAACAACCAGTTACACCACATTTTGGCGCCCATCGTTTCCTGTCAGACTTACAATCCTTGTTAATATGATCACTAACTAGAAGATCAGGCGATTCTCCATATTTGAGCGGAATAGGCTGACGACAGAGTGGACAAACAGTTACTTTAGGATCCTTAAAAGAAGAGATTTTAGTGGCATGGAAAATAACAAAAGCAAACCTTTTTGCTCGCCTTTGTACAGTCATGTGAGTCGTAGGGATAGTGATGTTTGCTAGAATTAAAAATTTATTTGGGAGGGAAACAACATAAGTAACTTTAATTCCTAAAATTCTCAAATAAAACCACTGAGGATTTAAGAATTAAAAAGGGACTTATGTCGCTTACTCTCAGTCCATTTTCTGTTTAAAATGTACAAAATGGTCAGCCAGTCATAGAACGAAAGAGCTCGTCGAGCTGAGTCGAGTAACACAAGAATTAGCACATGGAAAAATCTCTGAGGCGAGTTACAGGGGTTCAAAAACGTCAAAAACCATCTCTTATAAGGGCTCCAAATAGTCAAATTTTTGAAGTAAATCCCCTTTCCTTTTTAATGATTTTTAGACCATTTTGTACATCTTAACAAAAATTGCAATGTGAGGGAAACGACATAAGCACAAAATTAAACATACCAAAAGATATTGGAACATACATTGCACTTGATTGGGAGGAAGTCTTAAAAATAAAAGAATTATTGGTTAAATAAAGAAAATTTACCAAGCTGCCGACACTCAGCAACAGCACAATGAGCACCAACATCAGGAAATTCAGCCATTATGGAAATACTTCAGAATTAGAAATTTGGGTAGTAAATAGACTAAAATGAAGCAAATTATTAAAATTAGGGTTTAAATAGAACAAAAAATGAAGAAAATTAATTATAAAATGATGACAAATACCCAAATAAGAAAAAACCCGGGGAAATAAAAGGAAATGTTAGAGTTAATAATTCAAACATATTTCACCAATAACACATTTTGCCAATAAGAGTAAAACCCCGCATTTTGTCAAACGGCTGCGTTGACAAAATATAAGTTTTTAGCCTTATTGGCAAAATGTGTTTTTGGTGAAATATGGGGGAAGGAATTTATTTTACTATTAATGTTCTTCTGCCCTATCTCTCTTTGTTCTCGTTCTCTAATTAACTCATAAGTTAGAGTTTAACAAATTTACTGCGGTCTTTAATTTTGTTAAATGTTATTTTGTCAACTCCAATTAATTCTTCACTTTATCTAAACTTTTTCTATGACCGTCTCTTCTATTTCTGCGCTCTCTTCACTATTTTTTGTTTGTCTATTTAATCACGTCGAAAGTTACTTAATCTACAAGAATTTCGTCATTCAGTCAGTTTTTCTTAAATAGTCGAAGGAAAATTTCTATTTTTAGGGCGTGACTGTGTTGAAAGTTCTTATCTTTTTTTGCCTTTTATTTGTTAAAAATTTGCCAACTCGATTTGTATTTTACTTTTCTTGCCCATTCTTTTTCTATTTTTCAGTTTATTTTTAAATTAGAATGCTTTCAAATAAAACCAATCATCAAACAAATGACGGGAAAAATTTGATTACCTCAGAATCCAATCCTGAACAGACTTCTTCGCTTGATGAGGTTTTTTTTAATTTAAATTTTATTTATTTTGGGAAGCTTGTGATTTATGTGACACCTTTTTTTCCGTCTTTCCAAGAATCCTCTCTATTTGTCGCTGGCATAAGATCAACCAAAAAGGATCTATGCCGATAGGTACCTATTACAAATAGAAGCACATCTTGAATGTCAAGGGTCACGAGATGCACGTGAAACCTAACCGAAAAATTTTCTAAAGCCCAACCCGACTTCTTTCCTTCTTCGCCCCTAACTGACACGAACTCGACTCAGGATCCGAAACGGAATTTTTTCTACCTGAACACCAATCCGACTTTTATCAATTCGTAACATCCCTGGTATACACCCCGATCGTTGGCGTAGCTTTTAAAAAGCAGAACTGTGTATCCAACGCCAATAGATCCTTCAAGGTTAATTTGTTCCAGAAGAAGATAGAGGGTAATTCTGGGAGAAGTGAAAAAGAGTTGTCACATAAACGACAATTTTACCTTTTATTTTTTTAGCCAGATACCCTTCAACATTCTCAATCTGACACTTTTATTAATTACAAACCTCCAAGACTTCGTTGTGGTCTGGAACATCCAGATGAAGTTGTCGAGACCCTTTCGCTAAGCAGTGTTTCTTCGCCTGAGATACGTTATACTTTGGCTATTCCTGATGAATTGGTATATTTTTAAGATTTATGTTAATAGATGTATATGGGAGCACTCATATTGGAGCCTCTCATCATCTAACCTCTCGAAAATTGAATCAAATAAGATTAATTTATGTTAGGGTGTTGCTCAATTTCACATTTTCCCCATGTATAAGTTCAGGCTCCTCAATGAAGTTCAGCCTCCCCAAGTTTCCAAGTTTCATTTTTTCCTTATTTTACCTTAGTTGGCCTCGTTGGCAACCAGCTTACAAGGTCCTTGAGACCCTTCATGGGCTGCATGGTCGATCCTTGATCCATTTATTGAACCACGCATTCTAGACACAGTGAGGTCAATCAGGGCAAAATAAGGAAAAAATGAGCTGCACTCTCTAAATTCAAAATTTCCCTTATATTTGCAGATTGATTCCGGCAAAATTTCTGCCCTTCAACTCGAAGCAGTCCTTTATGCATGTCAAGCACATGAAAGATTTTTACCTTCTGGAGAACGCTGCGGATATTTAATCGGTTTTTTATTTGACCCAAATGAGCTTTTTTTATTTTTTCTAGGAGATGGAGCAGGTGTCGGAAAAGGCCGAACAATAGCCACAATAATTTTCGAAAATTTTTTGAGAGGGCGTCGAAAAGCAATTTGGGTCAGCGTTTCTTCAGACTTGAAATTTGACTCTGAACGGGACATGCGAGACATTGGAGCGTCCAAAATTCCAATCCATGCACTAAATAAAATGAAATATTCAAAAATCAATCACCCAGAAAATGGGTCAGTAAATAAAGGAATCATTTTTGCAACCTATTCTTCTCTAATTGGTGAAAGCAAAAATCAAAAAGGTTTGTTAAAAATCGGTTTTGTATGCCCCGCTTTTTATTTTTCTTATCTATACCAAAAGCCATAGGCAACATGATGTAAATTATCTTCATGATGTGGTGTATAATTTTTTTGTTGTCCGCAAATTTGTTGCGGACATTTTCTGTTGGCCTCAAATTTTTTGCGAACTTTATAATTTTTACAACTCCGTAAGAGATTTTTGGTGTCCTCAACACTCGTACAACATCGGACCAGTAGTCCAATGTTCTGACTGTTCATAAACTTTTGTTTGATTTGGTGCCTACAGCAAATAAAGGGGAATTTTGGGAGGGATGAAAAATTTAAAAAAAAATGGGCATACAAGTCTTTCTCTCTTAATAAAGGTGCTGAATACAATACACGTCTCAAACAAATTGTTCAATGGTGTGGAAGAGATTTTGAAGGAGTTGTGGTTTTTGATGAATGCCATAGAGCAAAAAACCTTTGTCCGTCAGCGGGTACTCGTTCAACAAAAACGGGAAGAGTTGTGTTGGAATTGCAACAAGCTTTGCCTACGGCGAGGATTGTTTACGCTTCTGCAACGGGGGCTACAGGTTTTTTTTTAAATTTTTTAAAGCTTCCGGAAAAAATAAGGGGTGATTGGCTTCAGAATGGGATTTTACCACTAAATAGACTGGCCAAGTTCTTAGGATTTATGTCACCCAGAGGGGAGATCCAAGTATTCCTTGGGTTCCTGGACATTTCCTCACTAATGGTTTAGGATCTGGCCCAAGTAATGAATTAGAAAAGTGTCCAGGCCCATATTTTTTAAAATCTTGACCTTTACCTTGGGATCCTTTTTTGTAGGAAATAAAAACCTCCTTTAGTAATCGTCCCCATACACATTATTTTTAATCTCCCATTTTGAAACCAAAATTTTAAATTTAGAACCAAGAAATATGGCTTATATGACACGACTTGGACTTTGGGGTCCAGGATTGACATTTGGAACCTTTGGAGAATTTATTCATTCTGTAGAGAACCGAGGTGTTGGTGCAATGGAAATGGTGGCTATGGACATTAAGGTTAGGATTTTTCCTTCTTTTTGGGGTCAATAAAATTTTATTTTTAAGTTGCGTGGTCTTTACCTTTCAAGACAATTATCGTTTAGAGGGGCCGATTTTTATGTTGAAGAAATTCCGTTATCTCGCGATTTCATCAATGTGTATGACGAATCGGCTAAATTATGGATGGAATGTAGACGACAATTTGCGGTATTTTTTTTATTAAATTTTTTTTAACTTGGGCAAAGCACCTAAACGGGGCCAATTTATGAAATTTGTCAGTTGGTCTTTTTACCGAAAGTTTATTTGGTCAATTTACCATAATCCTCGCCTGGTCCGAGATGATCAAATCATTTTGGTCAATGTACCAAAAAAGGTAATTTGGTCAACTTTCCAAAGTGACCATTTGGTCAAGTTAATGAAATGCCCATTTGGTCATATTTCCAAAATCCTCAAATAATTTTAATTTTCTGGATTTCGAATTATTCTTTCACTAAAAAATTTTCCACAAAAATTTTTCAGAAAGCATTAAACCAAATCCCCGACTCAAGCGCTGGACGTCAAAATATTTGGGCACGTTTCTGGGGTGCACATCAACGCTTCTTCAAATATTTGTGTATTTCTGCAAAAGTCGATGCTTGTGTTCGAATATCCTTACAAGCAATAAAAGATGGAAAATGTGTTGTTATTGGACTTCAATCAACTGGGGAATCACATATTTTGGATTTTTTGGAAGAAAATGGAGAGGTTACTGAATTTGTTAGTACAGCAAAATCTGTTTTACAATCTTTGGTTGAAAATCATTTTCCAACACATAATGATAGTAGTGCTATTGATGATTTTCAAAGAATGTTTTTGTGTAGTTCTAGACATAGGAAAAGAAAAAGTAAGGAGAAAAGGTTTTTTGGGGAGTCCGCAAGTTTGTTGCGGACAATTTTTAGGGATCCGTAAAATTTTTGCGGACTTTTAAATAATTTTTTGGAGTCCGCAAATGTTTATGGACATTTTTCTACCTAATTAATTTTTTGAGTTAGCTGATTTTTTGCGGACATTTTTGGTGTCCGCAAAATTTTTGCGGACAATATTTAGGATCCGCAAAATTTTTGCGGACATATTATCAATAGTTTTTTTGTCTGCAAATTTTTTGCGGACATTTAACATTTGTTTCTTAATTAATTTTTAAATTTTAAGGAAGCTCAAATTTTACGGGAGAAAATTATTCAGAGGAATATGGACATAAAAGATCAAAAAGTGGTTTATCTTTAATTCAAAGTGAATTGAGTGAAAGATTAACTGCTGAACGTGAAAGTGGTGGAAATAGTGAATATGAGGATGGGGAAAATAGTGAATATGATGAAGATGATTATAGTGAAGTTAATACATCTGGGAGTGGAGATGAGGAAAAAGAAGAGGAAGAGAGTGATGAAGCGAATTCTGAATTTTCTGGTTTTTTTTTTAATTTTTTTTTATTAAAATTTTTTAGAAAAATTTTGAGAAAAGGAAGAGTATGAGAAAGAAATTTTTTTAGTCCGCAAAATTTTGTCCGAAAGTATTTTGCGGATTCCTTTTCCCCTTTAAAAAAATTTTTTTTGAGCTCGCAAATATTTTTCGACCAAAATTTGCGGAGAATGTGAACGCCTTGGGTCTTTAGGCTTGGACGTCTTTTTTGCTCAGAAAATTTTACAAAAAATTTTCCAAAAAATTTTCCAAAAAATTTCTTTTTTAGAATCTGATGGAGAGGATGAGGATGTTGATAGCGATGAAGAAGAGCTTGAACGTCTTGTTTGTTCAGATTCAAAAAAACCAGCAAAGAAAACGATTTCTAACGATGAAGAAATTAACCCATTTTCTGTAAATTTGGGAGAAGAGGTTTTTTTGAATTTTCGAAATTTTTTAAAAATATTAAGGACCCTTGGGCAGATGTTCAAGGTACTTCAGAGGATACGACACCCTTGCCAGAAATTGAGAATATCCCGAAAATTTCAAAAAAGAAGAAAGCAAAGAAGCACAAAAAGTCTTCAGAATTGGTGAAAAAGCATATACCTTTGTTGAAGCCTGAAATATCAAATGTGACGGTTCGTGATTTTTTTGGATTATTTTTAAATTTTTTAAATAAGTATTCTCTTTGGGACGATAGTATCGTTTTTTGCCCCTCCTCCCAATTCACGCCTATCACGCCTAGGTATTACTTGAAACCATGGGTTTTTCGAGTTGGTATATAGCATTGATCATGCCGTCTCGTTTGCGAAATCCTGGATATATTTTTTATGTCGGCAGGATTCCAGGATGTACTTCACATACAGTCGTGGAAAAAAGTATGGAAGCGCTAGAAAAAATTTTTTAAATTCTTAACTTTTTATTCAAAAAATACGTTCTATATATCAATCGAAAGCTCTATTCGTATCTCAGTTGACATGTTTCTGCATTTTTTATGAAAATGAAAATTGGCCGAGATAATCCGGATCTGCCGGATATACCAAATCCCATAATCTCGGAAAAATTTTTCGGAAGAAATTTAACAAAGCCATTTGATAAAGCATATTTTTCTGAGTATTTTCCACAAAACCGCTTAGAAATATCTTTTTCCGGTCCAAAGATATGATTTTTTAAATATCGCATTTTTCCCTTAAAAATTGAATTTTTTGCAAAAATTGACGAAAAATGCGATTTTTAAAAAATCATATCTTTGGACCGGAAAAAGATATTTCTAAGCGGTTTTGTGGAAAATACTCAGAAAAATATGCTTTATCAAATGGCTTTGTTAAATTTCTTCCGAAAAATTTTTCCGAGATTATGGGATTTGGTATATCCGGCAGATCCGGATTATCTCGGCCAATTTTCATTTTCATAAAAAATGCAGAAACATGTCAACTGAGATACGAATAGAGCTTTCGATTGGTATATAGAACGTATTTTTTAAATAAAAAATTAAGAATTTAAAAAACTTTTTCTAGCGCTTCCATACTTTTTTCCACGACTGTATGTTCCCATGGGTCCTTGAAAGAAAATTCCATCATGTATTTTTTATGTCGATTTTTCATGAAGAAGTCTAGGGTTTTTGAAGAAGTTCATTGTTCTTTCTAAAATTAATGAATAGAAATTTGGGGTGGATGGTTGCACAGTCTGTTAGGGTTCGGTCTTTGTTCATTCCACGATGATTCTTTTTTCCATCTCCCATCTAACTAGGGAAGGTTGCGAGGTGTCCGAGCTAAAAACGGTCGAGACCGGGCTCATTTAATAGAGAATATGCCCTTTGTAGCAAGGATTTTTTTGCCGTTTTTGCCCGTTTTTTGATCTGGCCAAGATATGGCCCTCCAAAGTCCCAAAATTTGGCATTATTTTCCCCCTTCAAATATAAACTTTAGATAATGCACTAATTTTGTTGGCGCGGTGGTGTAGTGGTGAGTGTGCTTGCGTTACCCTTTTTCTCTAAAAAGTTCGATTCTTTTCTGGGTTTTATTTTTTTATCTAATTGTTTTAAAATTTATTTATTCCTTTTTCAACAAAAAAATTTTTTTTTCTAATTTTTTGAAAAAAATTTTATTTTTTTTGAAAAAAATTTTTTTATTTTTTTAAAATTTTTAAATTTTAAAAACACCTGGCACATCGAATAAAACTAGATTCCAAACAATTAGGTGTATTACATTCAAAATGGGACGATAATGGAAAACAATAACGGACCGGATGATCGAATTCTCCCGGGGAATCTTCTTCTCTCCACCCAATAACCAGGATAAAGTTAAAAAAATTTTAACTTTCACCACTATACCAATTTTTCTATTTTTTAAAATAAAAAAAAATTTTTTTCAAGAAAAAAATTTTTTTGTTGAAAAAGGAATAAATAAATTTTAAAACAATTAGATAAAAAAATAAAACCCAGAAAAGAATCGAACTTTTTAGAGAAAAAGGGTAACGCAAGCACACTCACCACTACACCACCGCGCCAACAAAATTAGTGCATTATCTAAAGTTTATATTTGAAGGGGGAAAATAATGCCAAATTTTGGGACTTTGGAGGGCCATATCTTGGCCAGATCAAAAAACGGGCAAAAACGGCAAAAAATCCTTGCTACAAAGGGCATATTTCTATTGAATGAGCCCGGTCTCGACCGTTTTTAGCTCGGACACCTCGCAACCTTCCCTAGTAAGGATGTTTCCGAAGCACGAACATAATAGGCCAAACGGGACTATAAACCTTTTTTTAATCAAAAATCTTTCAATTTTTAGTGTACTGAAACAGCCGAACAATTTGTAAATTCCTTAAACGGAATAGGTGATTCATGTGAAGATGATGACGGAAGTGTCAATTTAACAGAAATCAAAACAAATTTACTGGCAGCAATCGAAAGATTAGGCAAATTACTTCCCCCAAACACTTTGGATAGCCTAATAAATTTACTTGGTGGGCCAAAATATGTTGCAGAATTAACTGGAAGACGTGGACGTGTTGTTGCTAGAGTTGGAACGGGGGATGTTGAATATGAATTGAGAACTGCAGATTCTGAAATTTGTTTGGAAATGATGAATATTGCTGAAAAGGATAAATTTATGAGAGGAGAAAAATTGGTTGCGATAATTTCGGAAGCTGCTAGTTCAGGGATTTCTTTACAGGTTTTTTTGGGGATTTTTTGTGGCAGTATTTTTTGGTAGAGGGATAGGCTTTCTTTTGCTTTAGTCAACCATAGAACTACGTCTTTTTTCATCCGGGTCCGTCTCCTGCTTTTAAAACGTCTGTGTTATCCATGAAGGGATACGGGATTGATCCTATTTTTGGCTTTAATTTCGATTAATATTTTCTGTCTCATAAGGGTCAGTAATTAAATAGTTATAAAAGTGTTCGGTTTTTTACCGCGGCCCGTCTCCGCTTTTTTAAAATTGGCAGTGTTATCCCTGGTTGCCTTCGCCTTTTAAAGTTGGCAGTGTCATGCTGATACGGAGTTAAGGGTTCGGTTCTCTTTTTTTGAAATTAAATGGTCATAAAAGGGATGGGGTTCAAAAGGGTCATTTTTCCAAATAAATTCTTTTAGCATTCTTTCGATTCTTATTTAATTTTAATTTTCTTTTTTAATTTAACAGTCAGACAAACGAGCTCCAAACAGAAGAAGACGTGTTCATATAACTTTAGAATTGCCTTGGTCAGCAGATAAGGCTATACAACAATTTGGTTTATTTTTTAAAAATTTTTTTGGAATTAAAAAAATTTTTTTTAAAGGCCGTACACATCGTTCAAACCAAGAAAGCGCCCCAGAATATTTATTTTTAATTTCTGAATTGGCTGGAGAAAAACGTTTTGCCTCAATTGTCGCAAAACGTTTAGAATCTTTGGGAGCCTTAACTCAAGGGGATAGACGTGCAACAGAATCTAGAGATTTGAGTCAATTTAATATTGATAACACTTATGGAAGGGAAGCTTTAAATGTTTTATTGAGGACTCTAACTGGGGCATGTGAACCTATTGTGCAACCACCAAAAGATTATGACAGTGGAGGAGATTTTTTTAAAGATATGCAAATTTATTTGGAAGGTGTAGGAATGGTAAGGAAATTTTTGAGAAAAAAATTTTTGAGGATTTTTTTTTGGTAGGATTATTTTGGGTAATTTAAAAAACGTTTTCCCCCGAAAAGTTTCGAACCCCTACCATATTAATTTTGACATTTTTCCTTAGAATTTAAATTTGCGGACAAAACTTGCGGACATAAAATATTGTTTTTAAATTTTTTGGGCGAGGAGAATTTTTTTTGGAAAATTTTGACGTTTTTGAGTAAGTAAAAAATGTTTCCCCCCAAAAGGTTCGAACTTCCACCCTATTATTTATATTATTTTTCCATTTTCCTTTAAAATTTAAATTTGCGGACAAAACTTGCGGACATAAAAATTTCTTTGTGGATATTTTGGTTAGGGAAAATAATTAGGATAAATTTTAGACGTTTATTAATTAATTAAAAAATGTTTTCCCCCAAAAAGGTTCGAACCCCCGTCCTTTGATGTTCAAGTCGGGGGCCTAACCATCCACACAATTGATGCTTTCGTCGGAAAAGAAATTATTTGCAGTTATATTCCTCGCTATTTATTTAGCGTTCTTTTCCTTTAATTTTTTTTTTGAAATTTGCGGCCGAAATTTGGGGAAGAAACTTGTGAACAAAAAAATTTTTTTGAATTTCGTGCTAGAAATATAGTTGGAATAATAATTTTGGACGAGTTTCGAGAAATTAAAAAAATGTTTTTCCACAAAAAGGTTCGAACCCCCTTCCTTTAATGTTCAAGGCGGGGACTTAACCATCTACAACATGATGCTTTCATTGTGTATGAATGAATTTGCAAATATATTCTCAATATTTTTAAAACTGTTCTCCTTTAAAATTTAAATTAGCGGATAAGTTATTAATTTGCGGATTAAACTTGCGGATAAATTATTTTTTCTTTTCTAAAATATATTTTTGTATTTTTTTTGCAGATTTGTTCTTTACAGAATGGACGTTATGCAATCGAAAGAGATTCAAATTCAATACCAAAATTTCTAAATCGTTTGTTGGGATTCCCAGTTTATGCGCAAAACAAACTTTTTCAATATTTTACGGATATTTGTGAAGAATTAATTAAACAAGCTAAAGTTGATGGAACTTTTGATATGGGAATATTAGGTTTTTTTAAATTAAAAAATTTTTTTTCTGACAAAAGACAATTTTTAAATTTTGCGGACAAAACTTGCGGATTTTTTCTAACTTGCGGACAAATTTTTAAATTTTGCGGACAAATTTTTATGATTTGCGGACAAAACTTGCGGACAAATTTTTAAATTTTGCGGACAAATTTTTATGATTTGCGGACAAAACTTGCGGACAATTTCTTTTAATTTTTAGAAAACGTTAAAAATTTTCAAAAATTTTTTAAAATTAAAAGAAAATTTCCTTTTACTTTATTATTTTAAATAGATCTTGGTATAGAATGCGATCGAGTTCAAAAGAAAGAATCAAGAAAGTTTAAAGGAACGGGGAAAACTGGAGACTTTACAGTCGAATTACACAAAATTAGCTTGCTGAGAAGTGTTTCATGGTTTGTTGAATCTTTGAAATTTCTTTAGAAACAGCAAAAAAAAAAATTAATTTGCGGACAAAACATGCGGACAATTTTTAAATTGCGGACATTTTTTTATTTTGCGGACAAAAATTTTTTTAATTTTGCGGACAATTTTTCTAATTTGCGGACACTTTTTTAGATTTGCGGACAAAATTTTTTTAATTTGCGGACAATTTTTTAAAGTTGCGGACAAAAGATTTTTGAAATTAAAAAATTTTTTCCTCATTTTTATAGGGAGGAAGTCCAACAATTGAACAAAAAACACAAGGGTTACAAAGACGGTTTTTATACCTCAACTGTTGGTTTACACGGAAAAAGAAGTGTTGCATTCATTTTTGGAATGGGTGTTGGGGGAAATATGTCAACTACACCTGCTGGGGCTCCTCGTCTTTATTGTGTAACGAGACCTAATACTGGAAGAAGTCCAAAATATGAACTTTTGAGTGAATTGTTGCTAAGATTTGACCCGATATCTGATGAAGAAGGGGAAGAATTGTGGAAAGAACAGTTGGAAGGTTAATATTTTAAAAAGTAAAAGGTGTAGTGGGTTTTTTGGGGGTGACAAATTAGCGGACTTTACCCCTTTTTTGCGGATTTTTTTCTTTTTATTTGTGTATCTTCCTTTTATTTGCGGATTTTAAACTCTTTTTTGGCAGACTTTTCCCCCGTTTTAATGGACTTTCTTTATTTGTGGACTTTTCCCTGTTTCTTGCGGATTTTCCTTATATTTACGGACTTTTCATCTTTTTTGCGGATTTTTCTTTCATTGCGGACTTTTCCCCACTTGTACGGATTTTATTGCGGACTTTCCTCCTCATTTCCGGCCATCTCTTGATGACTTTTCCCATTTATTGCGGACTTTTTCTGCGAACATTTTCTGCGGACATTTTTTCAGCAGATCGAACACTTCTACAATCTTCAAAAATACCAAAAAAAATTTTTATTTTCAAGCATTTTCTAAAATGTGTCATCATCGTTATTATTTTGGAAAATGTAATGCTGAACAACAACGAGGAATATTTTGTGAAGTTGGCCGTCAATCTCGAACATATTTTGTTTTGTCGGGCTCTTTAATTTGTGTTTGGCCAGAATTGGAATTAATTTTGTCAGATTCTGGAAAATTAAAAAGATTGAGAAGAATTCAAATTGTTAGGGTTAAAACGGACAATAATCAACGAATTGTTGGTAAGGAAGGGAGAGAGAAATTATAAAGTCGAACCTCGATATAAGGCACCCTCAAAATTAGAAAAACCGCGGTTTGGTCGGCCATTGGATTAGGAGAATGCCAAATAAGCTATACCCCCTAATTAATTGATACTTCATTCACATTATTATAAGACACCCGATCATATGATACCTCCGTATAAGATATCTTTTATTTATCGAACCTCATTTTAATGTACTTTTTAAGTCACCTCATTATAAGGTACCCCCAATTTAACATACGATACCCACCTCATAACCGCTCTATCTAAGACACATTGTCATAAGATACCCTCTATTTAAGTCTACCTCTTGTAAGATGACACTTCCATCCTTAAGAGGGGTATCTAAAAACAAGGTTCGACTACAATATAGAGACCGGACCGAGACGAGATCTCGATCGAAAATCTCGGTTATCGAGATTGTGAATTTTTCGAATCTCGATTCTCGTAAGACACTCCCAGCCAGGTCTCGACTACCCGACTTTAAAATTTTTTGATTTTAAAAATTAATTATGCTCATTTAAGGTGTTCTTGTACTGCCAAATTATGTGCAAAAATTAGTTCATTTATTAGAAGAACGTTGTGCGGGTAGTAATAATAATCGTATAATTCAGGGAAGAACTTAAAAAAATTTAAAATTTTTTTGAAATACATTTTGACACATTTTTTGGTTCTTTTTTGGCTATGTTTTCCCCTAAAGTCCGCAAGTTTTACTTTGGAATCTATAGCTTATGTCACCTCTTGGGCCAAACCTTTGATATAGCCAAAAAAACACACTTTAAACATTGTCTAAATTGAAAACAGATTTTTTTCGCAAAATTTTGATGTTTTTTGATCTCCTTCCGGTTTATTATTTTGAATTATATGTTGTTTTTATCTTTTAAAAATAATTAAAAAGTTGTTGAATATTTATTGTATTTTTATAAAAATACCGCTTTGAGTCTCCAACTATAAAACTGAAAAATATTATCATCAGTTTTAAATTCATGGACCCCGACCTCTTTTAAGTTACCAAGTATCAAATCATTATCCCAAATAACTTAATTCTGACAATTTATCTTTTAGATAAGTTAGTCTAGATATTTGCACTCATTACTCGTCAGAAATCGAACGAGCTATAAATTACACAAATCAAGGAAGATTTTCTCAAAAAATTTTGTTTCACCCCAATATTTTCAAAAATATGTACCCCGTTTGGAGGGTCATTTTTCCAATAAGTACCTCGCTGCCATTTGGTCTATAATCCAAGCCTAACATTTGGCCACTACCCGAACTAACTTAAAAATTTTGAAACTTTAACTTACATCTTCTATATTTTATTCAAAATGAAAACAAAAAAAAATATTTAAAATATTTATATATATATAGTTTTTATATGAAAGGTGTGTGTGTGGAAATCCCCGCCAAACATTTTCTTTTTTTGAAAAAAAAATTGGGTAAGCTTGAATTAAATAGTAAATAAAATTTAAAAAAAAGTCGGTAGATGATGACAAAAAATCCAAAAAGAAATTTTTGTTTTGAAGTCAATTAATTGTTTGTGTGTATTTTTTTATTCTATTTTTGTATATCCCGCATTCTCCGAACCCTCCTAGGTTTTTTTCTTTTAGTCACAATCTGCCTGTTCAAATCTTCCTGATTTGGCACTTGGTGATTGGGGTTGTTGGCTTTTCTAAAAGATTTTTATTAAAATTAAAAAAATTGTTGTTTAAATTTCCTATTTTAATGGACAGGGATGGAAAGACTTGAAAGGAGGAAGCAAAACAAAAAAGGAGAAAATCGCTCAAAGGCGAAGCTGGTACACAAGACAGGGATGGGATCTCTTCAGTCTTCCTTTTTTCGGCCTTTAGAAATTCGGACGGACCTTCCCCTTTGTTGCAAAAATAAATATCACAGACCAACCTCCTTCCCCTTACCCTACCAAATTTTATTTTTGTGAAATATATTTTATGAAGGGACGCTTAAAATTTCATGGGATGCTCAAAAGCTCATGGGACGCATGTCCTAAAGTAAAGCCCCAAAAGCATATACATGGGTCGGATTTCAAGAGGGCACACTAACAAAGAGAAATCTCAAATCTCTAACACTATCCAACCCATTTTTAATAAAATTTAAAAAAATCAAAAACCTGTCCTCTCGGCCTAAAAAGTTCATGGCGTATTAATTCGCTCACATCCGCTCTTTCTTCTTTACGGCATTGAAGACAACGACGAATAAAATCCTTAAAAAATTTCTAAAATTTTCAAAAAAATTTTTGAAAGAAAAACCTGAGCAGACTGCGTAACAGGCGGTTTAGACGGGAAAACAACTTCTTGAGCATTAAAGATTGTACGCTCCTCTAATATTTGTTGTTGAGTTTTTTCGTGTCCAAAAGGCTTTAAAAAAATTTTTTTTGAAAAATTTTTAATAATTCAAAAAAACCCGTTTTCCATAGATACATTGATAGAAAATTACGCCAACACTCCAAACATCAACTTTGTTACTAATTTTTGGAGGACCTCCATCACCAAATGGAGTAAATGTTTCAGGTGGAAGATACCTTTAAAAGAATGAAATTTATTAAATAAACGCCTATTATTAGAGCAAAAGAGAGGTAAAAGTTAAACCCCATGCGGGCATGAATCCAGTAACCTCCTTGCTAGAGCTTTAGCTATTCCACATAGGTCGTCTTTTTTAAAAAGTCTTAAACTCAAGGCTATTAAGCGTGTTAAATGGTAGCCAGATGGAGTTCAAACAAGCTGAACAAAACTCAATACGCCCCTTTTTTTCCTCAACTTGTCTAATGTAAACAAGGAATGCGTCAGGGCGGAAAAAATTCCGGGTCGGATGTCCACGAGTTCTTCTATCGGGATTCGAATTGAAATAATCCGGAATAAGGTAACCCAACTAAGGTTGGCGGATCCGGATCCGAAAAATGCCGGATATCCGAAATTTTCGGTTCGGATACCGGATCCAAAGATTTCCAACTATCCGCCAACGTTAAACCTAACCTATCTCTAGTTTGAACCCTATTCCAAACCCCAAATAAAAAAATAATCAAAAAATAAACCAATAAGTTCCAGCTCCCTGTGAAGTCAATTCAATACTTTCATCCCCATCATCAGCATTTTCAATTGTTTTAGACAAACCAAAATCTGTAATTTTTATTTCTCCACTAGTAGTTCCAGATTGCAACAAAATATTGGCAGGTTTTAAATCATAATGAATTATTGGATATTTTTGTTCACTCAAATATTTAAGTGCACTGACAACCTTTTTAAAAAGAAAAAAATTTATTTGAAAAATAAAAATTAAAATTCATTTCTTAATTAATAAGGGTGATGTAACGGGGAAGATATCTAATCGTAAGAATTTCCGCTTGGCCGTTTACAAATCGGAAAAATCAAAGAAAAATCGCTCTAGCCCCCCCCCCATGAATACGCCCTTGATATGAATGGACCAAAACTACTCGTTGGTCGTGTTGAGAGATCTATCTTAAACCCTAGTCTATAGTCAGTAGGGCCATTTCATTCATACACTAAAAATCACAAAGATATTTTTAAAAAACCAAAACCTGCATAATAATACAACGAGCTTCCTTTTCCGGTATTTGTTTATGTTGCTTCAAATAAAAATCCAAATCATTTCCATCACAATATTCCAAAACAGTACAAAAAGAATCATTGTCGATAGTGAATAAATCAAATAGACGAACTATCCGAGGATGATCCAAAGATTTGTGAATGTCTTTTTCACGCATTGCATGCTTTACATAATTAGCCTTTTTGTCCTCTTTCCAATCTTTATTTACTTGATGAATTTTACAGGCGACATAACGATTTTCATCCAAATCAAATGCTCGCCAAACTTCGCTGAAAATGAAAATTTTTTGTTTTTTAATTTTAACTCTTTTTTAAAAAATGATATAAAAATGATTTTGGTATCATTTGATACGTCAGTTTAATACGCGTTGAATGATACCAAAAGTAAAGCTATACGATTATTTGGAGACGAGTTATGATTTAAAATAGAGGAGCAGATTGGTGGAACAAAGAAGGCATTTTTCTGAACCTATAGTGTAGTGGGTAAAGGCTTAGACTTTGAGACCAAGGTTCGAACCCTCTCTGGGAAAAAATAGTGTAATTTAGTAATAAAAAGGATTAACATTTAAGAAAATGAAAAAATAAAAGCTTAAAATAGTTCAAGGAATTTTTAAAGTTAAAAGACACCCCCCCCCCCAAATTACAAAAATTCGCAAACCTAAATCCTCCTTTTCCCAACAAAGACAAAAGCAAATAACGGTCATTCAAAAGGAGATGATCTCTAAAACGACTTTGCTCTTCACATTGAACCCGCTTCATTTCCCGAATATGCAAATTTCGTTCACGCTCAAGGCGGTCTTTTTCGGTCAAAAGGTCTGTCTCTTCTTTTTTAAGATGTTCCTTGACAAAATATGGGATGATTAAACAAAAATTTTTTTAATTGGATAGGACTTGAAACTAGGGTTGTTCCCCGTCCCCGAAAGTCGGGGAATTAGAGAGATATCCATTAAACTAACAACAATAGCAAAGTTGGCTATATTACCTTCCCCTAGAATCTTTCAACTAGAGTAGCTCCCCGAGCCTTCGTGGTCGGAAGTGTCGGGGATCGGGGTTTACCGGGGAGGGCATGTGAGGTTTTGGGGTCGGGGTTGGCTTTTGGGTCGGGGATCGGGTCGGGGTTTTTTGCCAAAAATCGTTTGTGTCGAGGTATGAGGACAGGGAGCTACCCTACTTTTAACCCTAAAATCTAATTTTTTTCGAATTTATGGCCCAAAAAGAAGCCCATACTTAAAAAGAAAATTAAAAAAAAACCTTTCTAAGTCGATAAATTTCTTCTTGTTCAATATATTCTTGAGCAGTCATTTCCTTTGGAGGAAGTTCAGGTTTCAAAAAACCATCATCAGAATAAACATTATTTGAAGAAGTACAAGGCAAATCTGCAGACGACGACAAACTTTGCCTTTTATTGGAATCTTTCATTGATTTTCGATTCTTCAAATTTTTTGTAGCATTCACAATATCATTCCTTTCTTGATTTATTCGTTGCAATTTTTTATTTATTTCTTCCATTGCCCAACCATCTATCCATTGATCTTTAAAATGTTCACCAACACGGGCTGGTCGAAATTGTCCTATACGAAGTGTTGCTTCCATTACACGTTCTTTTGCCTTAAGAAATGAATTTTTAAAAAGTAGAAGAATGGGTGGGGGAAGTGTGTAAAGTAAGTCCTGGGAATAGGAGAGGAGGATATACAAATTCATGAAATTTTCAGAAAAGGAAAGGTCCCAGACCCCTACGCCCACTAAGTCTGGGAGTATTACTGCTAGGGGCCCGAAAAACCTGCTAGGGGCCCACTAGGTCTGGGATCATTCCTTTCCATATCCCTATTAATTTCCGCTAGTTATAATCGTTTTTCTGAAATTTTAAACAATTTATATTCCCACTAAAATAAATAAAAAATCTTGAATTCCTCGGAAAAAACCTTACATGAATTGAATTCACGTTATTACAGGTAGGGTTGAGGGCCCGATCCGGCCTGGTCCAAAAAAACTCGAAAAAGACTCGGTCGGGCCGACTCGAAAACCCCAACCCTACTCATGCAGAAACGAGAAAAAAAGAATTCACCACACAATTGAAAACTCCTTCCCCTCTAAAGTTAAAAATCTCCACCCCTCCTCAAAAAATTTAATAAAAACCTGTTTTCTCTCCATTCTAGACTGTTCAACCAGTAAACGTCTAATAGTTTCTTTACTAGCCCTAACTTTAATTCGTTGAACTTCTATAACTTGCTTCAATTCTGTTGTAGCTCTAACCAAATTTTCAATTTCTTTAGATTTCTTTTCGTCCTGTTTATCCGACAAATCTCCACTTTCAATCGTTTGAACAGATTTTTCGGTTTTTGAAAAATTTAAATTTGTTGTTGATGGAGGACTTAAATTTGAATCACTACCAGAATAAATACTACTTCCTCCACCAAATTTTGGATTACTATTTGATATTGGTGAAGAAAGAATGTGGATTGGAGTGGTCTAAAAATTAATAAAAAATAAATTTAATACTTGTTAAATAGAGGAAATTCTTAAAACCAAATTAAAAATATCTTAAAGGGAGGACATTTGGTCCCAATAATTTGAACTTGTCAATAGACAAGAAATTTTTCTTATTGTTTGAGTTAATTAAAGGTGTTTTAGGCGAAAGAAAGGAGCAGAATAAAATCTCTTAAATGATGTGACTCCGAAATTAAAAAAATTTTTCATTGCGGACATTTGGTCCCAAGAATTTTCGATAAACAGGGACGTCCGCTTTAGGCCGAAAAGACATATGGCCAGGTAGCTAAGGAAACTATTGAACATTAGGCGTAGCATACAAAACCCCTTATCCTAAGATGGGTCAATCAAAGATATTTTTGGATAAACGACGAGAATATTTTTCTAATTGTTAGGGTCAAGGAAAGCTTTAATTCTAACCAAAAAATTTATAAAAATCAAACCTGATGAGCATTAATAGAATCACTACTGAGGCTATCTCCATTTGGATAGGTGGCAATAATAGGGCGTTTTGGGCTGGTTGTTTTTATCTTTAAAATAAATCGATAAACTTTTAAACGATTAAACTTCTCAAGCTTAAAAAATCTTAAGGGCAAATTAAAATAGAAGACAAGAGTCAGCTTAAAAAGAATAACCCGGAAAGTATATACATCGGTCGGAATAGGACGGTTTAACCGAAACTCAACTTTTTCTATCAAAATCCGACCGAAGAAAATTTTTGAAAACCCCGACCCAAACCTCGAAACGGCTTCCCGAAATATGTAAACTTATAATAGTTTGGACACCAAAAAAGCAAACGTGTCACAGCAAAGAATTCAACCCGTAAAAATATTTTCCAAGTGGGATCAAATGTCACCTATCTTCCAAACCCTTCTATTTATAACCCCGAAATCTTACCCTGAAGTCTCCTAAAATCTTAAAGTAAAACCAAAAAAACCTTGAAAGCATAATCAGTAATCTTCCTTTCATGTTTTTGATTGTCCACAATTTTAGTTCCAACATCATTTTTAAATTCCAACCTTTTCCGTTTTCTTCCCTTTTCAACTATAGAAGTTCCCCCAACGATTTTTTCTTTTGTTGAAGTATTCAAAAATAAAATATCAACCTCCTTATCAGAATTTACACTTAAATTTGAAGATTCATTACTTGGACCATTCATTGCATTATTAACGACAATTTGTGGTTGTAAGTCTTCAGGTGAGGAATGTGTACTTGAACGTGTTGTTGTTGTTGCTGTATTTCTTTCTAGTTGATGAGAATTGCTGCTAGTAACCATATGCTGAAAAAATTTGTTATAAAATTTAATGCCAAAAATTTAAAAATGGTTAAAAGCCAGGCAATTATTTGGCATTTCTCCCAATCAGTTTTTTGTTCAAGATGTTCAAAATGGTCAGAAAATAAGAATAAAGGTATATATTTGTTATGCCGTTTTGCGACAGAAAATCGCGCGCAATTTTTTCTCCTCATTTCCCGTTATCTTTTCTGTCGCAAGACGCGCACGGCTTTTTATGTAAGCACAGCATTACAGAGTAGAAAACATCAGTGTTTTTATGGTTTTGGAAACCTATCTGGAGGAGTGAACAGAAAAAATTAAACCAACAAAAATCAATGATTTGACTTTGATTGAAGGACGCTAATAATGGCGGGAACAAATCGATTATACTAAAATCTAATTTAATCGATAATAAACTCAATGAGGGACTTAGAATAGACCAAAAAAACAAAAAAAAATTAAAAAAACCGTACAAATTGCGAAGGTAGTGTCTTGCTAGCACATGGACCCGTATTAAATCTTTGCTTTTCAATTTGAAATTGGTCAAAACGTTCGGGTTGTTGTTGATCCTCGTATTTGTTAATTAAAGATATTTGATCCGATTCTGCCATATAATCCAATTAAAACAAGTTAATTCTTTAAAAAATATGTGTAGGATTTTGAACTTTGTATGACCTTTTCTCCACAAAAATCTGTCAAGCACCCAGCTCTGCATCTTCCTATAGTCCCAGTATAGTGCCTGCGGGCAGTTGTGCAGTTTCCCTCCCCACCCAAATTTCTTTCTTGATGTAAAAACGGTTAGCATTTTGGCCTAGACTAAGAAAAGATTTATGGGAGTAAGTGGACCCTAATTCGGTACTTATTGGTTTCCCAAAGTAGTTTTTTGCGGACATTATATGCGGACTAATTTACGCACGGAAAGGTCAAATGTCCCTTCCTTCCTCGATTCTTTCAATTTTCTCTTTGGCATTCAATGAAAGCATCAATAAAGAAAAGATTAATTTTTTTCAATGTCACCAAATCTTTTCCATATTGATGCTCCCATGAAGCCACAGGGAAAATTAAGAAAATCGAGGAAGAACCCTTAACCAGTCCGCATAAAATGTCCGCAAAAAATACTTTGGGATACCCAAGCATAAATTCTAATTGCTCGAGCTGATTCTCCCCATGGTATCCCTAAACCTTCCCATAAATTTGTGGAGAGAAGGGTTCACATACAAAGTTCAAAATTCCCCAAAAAACAATTTAGAACATAAAATACACGTAGCAACACGAATAAAGTAGGTAAAGATGCTTAAATTTATCGATAAATCGAATCATTTCGAGCTAGCGCGTCTAAGAAACATCAAAAATCTTAAAAAGATTATGCCAGAAAATACAAAAAAATTTTTTGTAAGATTCCCGGAAATGTCAAATTGTTAAAAAATTAAAAAGAAAATTTGTCTTTTTTCATTTCGGTAAAAAGAAGAAAAACATTACACTTCGCCAAAAATAATAGAACATTCGCTACAAAACGTCTGTTAATTTAGCTACCATTTCAGTGCGAATTTTGAGAGTTAAGCTATTTCGCTTCGAAAAATAATTACTTATTACACTTTTTGTGTCTGTCTAGAATACTATTTCTTTCATTTTATTTCTATCATTTTCACTATTTTTCTAACGAATTTTCCTTTAGAGTCTAGCTTTTTGTTTAACTTTCTATACTCGTTTTCTTCTTGTCTCATATTTGACCAATAACACATTTTGCCAATACGGGTAAAATTTCGCGTTTTGTCATTAAGCCTTGTTGACAAAATGTAGGATTTTAGCCGTGTTGGCAAAATGTGTTATTGGTCAATTTGGGGGTGCCTTTTTCTTCTTTTTTGTCAGTTTTTTTCAGTTTTTTGCCAGTTTTTTTGACATTCTTTTATTTTTCCTTTAATTTTAGTAAAATGAACACAACAAATTCAATCGAAATGGGTGTTTACTCAACAATGCTAGAATCCGAAATTAACCTCGACGGCAGTGAAGAAATCATTGAAACCCAATACGGACTCATTAAAGTAATCATTTATGGGGACAAAAATGGCCTTCCTCTGATAACTTTTCATGACATTGGAATGAATTCTGACATGAATTTTAACAATTTTTTTACTTTTTTGACGCCTTCAAAGTTGATGAAACGCTTTTGTGTGTATAATATTAATGCGCCTGGACAGGAATTTGGGGCTAGCAAATTGGCTGGGGAGTATGATTTTTAACTTAAATTCATCTAATAAAGAGCTTTTCTTTTAGCTTTACTTTTCCAACCATGGACGGACTGGCTGGTATTGTAGACGATGTTGTTTCTCATTTTGGGTATTTCTCTTTTAAAGTATTCACCTTTCACTAATTTTTTCTTCCATGTTTGTCGTTGGTGTAGTGGGTAAGGCTTCAGTCTGCGCCTTTTTGGGGTCCCGGGTTCGAGTCCTTTCAACGGAATTCTTTTTTAATGGTTTACTAATCGGTCAAAATTTAATTATTTTCTAAAAATTTACTTGACTAAAAAATACCTTAATTTTTTTCGAATTTAATTCATTGATTTTTGGGACTTTTTGGGTTATGGGGACAGAAATGGCCTTTCTTTAATGTCTCTCACAATTAGTTGATTAGATCACAGGGAGGAATTGAGGAAGAAAGCCTGACTATTTTGTACATCTTAATGAAAATTCTGAGACTCAAATTAGGAGCGGAGAGGGAGGTGGTTTTTCATAGACCTTCCCCCTCTTTTTCCTCGTTTATTTACACTTCTTTTTAAGCATTAAATCCTTCATCGGATTTGGATCTGGTGCCGGTACGAATGTTTTGATGCGATATGCGGTTTTCTTTTGTTATTAATTTTAAAGTTTCTCCTCATTTTTAGACAAAACATCCATCTATTGTTGATGCTTTAGTTTTGATTAATCCAATTTCACAAAAGGCTGGGTGGATCGAATGGTTTTACCAAAAGGTTTTTTTAGTTTTTTTTCAATTAATGTGGAACACCCTTATTTATTTTGAATTTTATTTGGCCATCGGGACGAGGAGCTGCCCAATCGATGCCCCCTATTTAGTATACCCCTCGGTATTAGAGATCGTGATTTTTGAAAAGCTTGGGCCTGTTCTTAGGCTTTGGGTTTGATTTATTGGCCTGGGCTCTTGGTACAGGAAAACCCAGACCCAGGAAAAACCCAGGAAGGTCAAAAATGCCTGGGCTCTAGGGACAAGAAAACCCAGACCGATCTCTACTCGGTATAAGATACTCACTATAAGGAACTCCCAGTATTAAATACACCTCTCTATTTAAGCTACACTTTTAAAGCTGGGTTGGTCACAATTTGAGGGAGCTACCTAATAGTGATGTTCGAGACTCTCGGTCTCGACTCTCGAGTCGAGAAATTTCTCGGGTTTTTTGAGCTCTCGGTCTCGGTCTCGGTGTTTTGGTCTCGGAAAACGAGACTAAATTTACACCCCTAATGACGGAAATTTTTTGAACTTTACTCGGACCTTGCGTACTTTGATATTAAAATTTTTAAGGAAAAGTCTCCAAAATTCCCAAAATTTTGCCTGCGGCGCTGAAAAATGGAAGAAATCTGGCTTCTTGAGCTCCAAAATTCTCAAAATTTTCGCCTGCGGCGCTGAAAATGGAGGAAATTTGGCTTCTTGAGCTCCAAAATTCAAAAAATTTTCGCCTGCGGCGCCAAAAATGCAGCAAAAATTTGAATTTAATAAGATTAAAGGATTAGATTTTGTGGTTTGTGGTATATTAGATACTGTGGATTCTGAAGGATAAAATTTAATATCAAGGGATGGGTGCATCGATGGATCAAAAAGATATTGTTGGATTTGTAGGGATATGGAAGGATATGAGGGGATTTTAAGAGATTAATGTGAATATCATTGAATATATATTGTGGACAAGTGGATTCAAGCGAGTATGGGGATTTTGAGGTATATCAAGGGATTTTTGGGGATTAGGAGGGACATCAAGTGATATCCCTCTTAATCTCTCGGTCTCGACTCTCGGTCTCGACTCTCGACTCTCGTTTTGGTCTCGGTCTCGGGGTTGATTCTCGGTCTCGACTCTCGACTCTCGGGATTTTTTGACTCTCGAACATCACCACTACCTAAGCGATACCTTCTATTTAGGATACCCTTTTATTGCAGATCAGTTGAGGGGAATAACCGAGGGTGTATTTACAATAGAGGTCTAATTTTAATTTTATATTTTTTTAAATTTCAAGTTAAATTTAAATAATCTTCGAAATGGGAAGATGTCTCAATTTACTGTGGATTATTTTATGTGGCACTTTTTTGGAAGGTAATCCGCAAAAAATTTTTCAAAAAAAATATTTTTTAGACGCATTGAAGACTGCAATCAGGACTCTGTAAAGCTTTACAAATCTTATTTTTATTATCATCAAAAGCCTTGGAATCTCGCTCTTTTTGTGGAGTCATTTTTAAAGTATGTAGAAAAAATTTGAGGGTTTTTCGTTTTTGCGGATTATCCGCAAAATTTTTGCGGATTCTGCCGCAAAAAAATCTTTTTTCGGAGTTTGTCCGCAAAAATTTTTTGCGGATTCCGCAATTTTTTGCGGAGTCCGCAACTTTTTTAAAATTTAAATTTTAGTCGAGATGAAATCAATTTACTCAATTTATCAAAAATCCCAACCCTTGTAATTGTTGGAAATAATTCTGCATTTATTGACGAATCTGTTTATTTCAATTCGCAATTAGACCCGAAGATGACTGAATGGTTAAAGGTTTTTTTTATTTATTTAATTTATTGGGAGGTTTTTTTATTGGGAGGGACTAAAATTTAAATTTAAAAAAATTTAAGGGGAGGGGCGTTTTCTAAATTTTTATCTAAAGAGCTAACAAGAGGACAATTTATAATGATTTGTCCGCAACTTCGAAAAAATCCGCAAAATTTTATTTTTGTCCGCAAAAATGTTTTAAATTCAAACCGACGAATTTTTTGTAATTAGTGTCCTTGGATCCCAAAAATCAATAGGAGAAATCTTGGGGATTTTTGGGGACACAATTCGGGGTTGTCTATGAACTAAATTTGGTTAGGATTAAAAAAAAAATTTTTTTTAAGGTTTCCGATAGTTCTGGATTAGTTTTGGAAGACAGACCTGCAGAAGTTGTCCAAGCTTTTCTATTATTTATTCAAGGACAGGGATTGTGTAAGGAAATTATTTTTTTTTTAATTTTGATTTTTGTCCGCAAGTTTAAAATTTTGTCCGCAAAAAAATTTTTTTGTCCGCAAGTTTTTTTGCGGACAAAAAAAATTTAAAATTCTTCAAAAAAATTTATTTCAAGGTTGTGACTTGGATATTCACAAAATTGTGTCTTCTTTAAAAGGCGAAATGCAAAGCATAAATAAACCGAATAATCGAATTTTGACTATGGAAAAAGTGGATGAATTTAATAATTGATTCTTTCAAGAGCTTTTACATAACAGTTCATGTATATTTTTAAATTTTTTTTCTACTTAAAAAAATTTTTTTGACAATTAAATAAATTTAACTTTTTTTATAACACCTACATAATTGTTTTTATCAATTTTTAAAAATTATTTTTTTAATTTCTAGGTTTATTTGTTAATTTCTAAGTTTTGACCCAGTTCTTAAGGAACAGGCCAAAGTAAGCAATCGTTGTCTCTGCGAGACGCGAGACACAAGTGTCTCACAAACGCAATAGGATTATTTTGAGATTACGAATAAATAGGAGCGAGGCTAGAAAACGGTTACAGTTCCAAACGACGCGATTGAAACGCGCAAACCCAAAAATGTTCAACGTGTTTTTGCGCCGCTTTGGCCTTGAGCCATTTCGGCCTGCGTCGTTTCGGTCGCGCCGCTTTGGCCTGCGCCGTTTGGGCGTGTCTCCTAGTAAATTTTCGATTATTTTTTGGGCGCCTTCTAATTTTTTTATTTTTAGTTTGAAAAAAATTTTTTAAAGAGCTTTAAATTGTTTAAATGGACGCGTCTTTTGATCAATTTGGAGGGTATGGATGGGGAGAACAATCTGGAGGAGGAGGAGGAGGACAAGATTTTAATATCCCTACACCATTTCAAAAAAGCCACATAACTGATAAAATTCCAATCCCAGCAATTGTTGAAGATTTGTTGACAATGTCTAATGATGAGGAAAAGTATGTGATTGGTGGATATTCGTTCAATACGGTTTGTTTAAGTTTTAAAAGATTTTGGGGAGTTTGGTGTAGTGGTAAGGTTTCGGGTTGAGCGGAGAGGAGGGGGGTTCCATAGGTTTAGATTGACCATTTTTAATCAAAAAGGAGTCGCGAGGGCCGAAGGCCCGAGCTGACACCCATCTAAAAGGGAGAACGAGGGCCGAAGGCCCGAGATAAACACCCATCTAAAAGGGATGGCGAGGGCCGAAGGCCCGAGCTGACACCCATCTAAAAGGGAGGGCGAGAGTGGATGGATGAGTATAAGTGGAAGGATGAGTCCCAACGGGGGTAAGACGAGGGCCGAAGGCCCGAAGTCTAAGAGGAAGGGCGAGGGCCGAAGGCCCGAGCTCAGACTCAGATCTGATTAAGGTTTGATCTGATTAAGGTTGCCCGAGCTGATACACATCTAAAAGGAAGGGCGAGGGCCGAAGGCCCGAGCTGACACCCATCTAAAAGGGAGGGCGAGGGCCGAAAGCCCGAGCTGATACACATCTAAAAGGAAGGGCGAGGGCCGAAGGCCCGAGCTGACACCCATCTAAAAGGAAGGGCGAGGGCCGAAGGCCCGAGCTAATACACATCTAAAAGGAAGGGCGAGGGCCGAAGGCCCGAGCTGACACCCATCTAAAAGGGGGCAGGGGCCGAAGGCCCGAGCTGATACACATTTAAAAGGAAGGGCGAGGGCCGAAGGCCCGAGCTGACACCCATCTAAAAGGGATGGCGAGGGCCGAAGGCCCGAGCTGACACCAATCTAAAAGGGATGGCGAGGGCCGAAGGCCCGAGCTGACACCCATCTAAAAGAGAAGGCGAGGGTGGAAGGATGAGTCTAAGTGAAAGGATGAGTCCAAACAAAGGGAACACGAGGGCCGAAGGCCCGAAGTGACTCTAAGTGGAAGGATGAGTCCAAACTAAGGGAACATGAGGGCCGAAGGCCCGAAGTGACTCTAAGTGGAAGGATGAGTCCCAATGTAGGCTAATCTTTTGTTCCAGGCATAAAAAATCGCTAGCGGCGCGCGAAGCGCGCCCCCAAAGCCGTTAGGCTTTCCAACGGGCAGAAGTATCGTAACCTAAAGAACCCCCGATGTATTTTACCGCCACAGTGTCCTGATATCCACCCCAGTGGTAAACCCATCGCTAGTTTAAGTTTTAAAAGATTTTGGGGAGTTTGGTGTAGTGGTAAGGTTTCGGGTTGAGCGGAGAGGAGGGGGGTCCTGGTTCGAAACCGTTGGGGTAATCTATTTTTTAGAGTGTTTTAACTGTCTATAAAGTCGGTGTCTTCTAACGGCTTGGAATTTTTAATCGAGAATTTTGTTGAATGTGGTTTTGTTTGGTAGTTTTTGGCTTTGAGGGGTCGTGGTTCGAATCCGGTCCTTGTAATTTATTTTTTAGAAGGTTTTAACTGGCTATAAAGTCGTTTGATTTGTCGGGTCTGGTTTATTTGGATAGTTTTTGGATATCAGCTTTGAGGATCGTGGTTCGAACCCCGTTGTGGGAGTTTATTTTATTAAAGGGTGAATTTTTCTTGATTAATAAGTTTAGAGAAAAATTTGGTAATTTGTACTTTTTTGAAAATTTGGTGTAGTTGGACTGCTTTAGGTTCTACTTATGATGGGGTCATGGTTCGAACCCCTTTGGGGGAAATATTTTTTAAAAGGTTAAGTCGAATGTTTAATCGGCTAAAAAAATAATTTTAACTTTCTAAAATTTGTTTTAAAAATTTTTTTAACGTTTTTAAGGTCAAAATTATGGGGAGGATTGTGAGTGTGTTTACAGATTCAAATCAATGTACTACCTACGAAATTTGTGATGGAATGGCTGATGATCCACGCGTAGCTAAACGATTTACTGTTATTCGTTATGGAGGGACTGATTTGGTTTTCTTTTAAATTTTTGAGAATTTTTTTATATAAAAATATATTTTTAGCAACCAAATATGGAGCAAGTCTTTTCTGAGGGTCAAACAGTTCAGGCTGTTGGAAAACTTCGACTGGTTTATTTTTTTAAGAAAATAGGGCCTCACAAAGGATGCAAAACCCGGGTGAAGGGCAACTCAAGGAACAGACAAGCCAAGGTACAGTCATTCCTTGGCTTGTCTCCTTGCTTGTCTGTTCTTTGAGTTGGTATGGTCCCATTAAAGAGGAACGGAACTCTTAGGTTGACGGTTCTTGGAAAATCTTCAAGTATCCGGAACCGCAAAACAACTCTTAATACACCAATTTTGCATGTTTTGTGAGGCCATTAGGGTTTAGAATTTTTTAAAAATTATTTTTTAAAGTTTAATAACCGCTTGAGTCTTGTCAGTTTTCACATTCGGGATGTTTCAATGGAAGAAGTTGAAATTTATAAAATGGAGTGTAAACTTGCTAAATATTACTTTTCTAAGGTTTGAAGGAAAAATTTTTTGTTAAGGGGTTTTTAGAGTTTGGGATTAAATATGCTTGTTATTTAAGTGATTTGTCCCAAAATTACGAAAATCCTCGACAATCGGCTCTAACGAACATTAACCGGGATCAAAACAGAAAGCCAAATCCTAGGAGGGCAAATGACACAGAACTTCAGGTCCCATTGGTCAAATTACCCATTAGATCAAATCCAAATATTTGGGAGATAAAGAAGGATCTGTGTAAATGAGACATTTGTGGGTAAGGGGAATAGCGGTGGATTTAAGCAGATTAAGATGGGTTTGTTGGGCTTAAGGGGGATTAAGGAACATAAGACGGAAATTTTTTCGGGAACATGTAGGGTAAGGTTAAAGAAAGCAGGCTTATTACAACTATTTAAAAAGGTCAAAGTTTTTCCCCTTAAATTTTTTAACAGAATTTGCCTGAAAATACCCACGGATTAGAAAATACAATTTTCCGCAATGCACAAACATTGCCCCGTCCAGGAATGTCTTCTCAAGCAACAACAACTCCAAGTCGTTCAACTACAAATATGTCAACTTCAATCACTCCAAACCGTCAACAACCATCAAAACAATCTAATCAATATGCCAATTTATCACAACAACAAGCCAAGGTTTTTTTAAATTTGGTTGAAGGAAATTTTTTTTTCAATTTTAGATAATGGATTTTATCAAACGTTTTGGAGATGCAAATAAAGGTTTGAAAAAAATTTTTGGGGGATTTTAAAAAAATTTTCCGGTTAGTAATCTGAGGTGAATTCTGTGTTGTCTTATCCATGTCTCTTTCCCCCCTTCCCTTCCCTTCCCTCCCTCCCACCTCCCTCTCCTCTTTACTCTTCCTCTCTCCTCTCCTTCTCCCCTCTACTCTTCTTTCCCCCTCCTCTCCTCGTGTTTTCTTGTCCTTATCTCCTGCCCCACTTCCCCTTTCCCCTTCCTTCTCTTCCCTCTCTCTCTCCTCTCTCCCCTCTACTCTTCCTATCTCCTTCTCTTCCCCTTCCTTTCCTCTTTCACCTCCCTCCTTTCCTCTCCCCCCCCTCCCTTCTCTCACGCCTAACTTGGAATGTTAGTGATTTTAAGTTTCAGTTATGGGATATTTCTCTGTTCCTAAAAATCTTCCAAGTTTGGATAACTTTTTGGCACGCCAAAAAAATCACTTCCCCTCCCCACCCCATTTCCCCTCCCACTTCCCCTCCCCACCCCATTTCCCCTCTCCAAATTTTTCCTTTTCCCCATTTCGGGGGAGGGGGAAATTGGGGATATAAATTAATTAAAAAATTAAAAAAAAAATTTTTTTAAGATGGATCGGGCGTTCATGTAGAACAAATCCGTTCATCAATTAAACCTGGACAAGATTTTATGAGTGATATTCAATTTTTGTTGGATGAAGGAAAAATTTATACAACTTTGGATGATGACCATTTTTCGATTATTGATGAGTGTTAGAGAAATTTTTGGGAAGAAAAAAAGTTTTTTTTGAATTTATTTAAGAGAGAATCTCAATTTTAATTTATTTTATTTTAAAAAAGGGTTTAAATTTGGTTAAAAAAAATTTTTTTGGTTTTTTTTTGAAAGGATCTTTCTTTCCTTTAATATTTTTTATATTTTTTTCACATCAAATTTTTTGATGTAAAATTGTGGCTTTGGTTTAGGTTACCTAGGGTTGGGCGGGATCGGTATCCAGCGGGATCCTGATTTTTCTGATGCCTAGACCCAAAGATAAGTCCCGATCCCTGTTTTGTCCACCAATCCCTATCTCGCAGTCGGTATAGGGATCTTTTTTCCAAAATCCAGATCCTGATTTTGTGTCGAAATCCCGATACCGCCCAACTCTAATGTTAACCAATACATAATTAAATTAGAATGCCATATCCTCATCCTTTCCTGTCCCATTTTCCCAACATTTTTAGAAATACTTGGGCGGTGGGGGATATAAGGGCTTGTGGAATCACATGGTTTTGGCACTTTGCACATCACGCAAAAATAATTTCGGTGCACAGCAGGGATGAGCCGGGTTCCCCGAAATCCGACCCGAGGAATTTTCGAAAACCCGTCCCATCACTGGTGCACATTCTTACTCGGGATCGGGGCAATTTTTCCAGTCACAATTTTATTGTGTTCTATTCAAAATCCCTTTTAAAAATTTTTTTTCAGGTCCCTTCCAATTAAAAAAATTTTTTTCTTCAATTTTTAATGGAAGAGGACAATGCTAACGACATAATAAAATGGTTATTTAAAGACAAAACACAAGTTGACTGTAAAGGAATTGTTGAAATGAGTGGGGATGGAGCGAGGAAGACGAAATGGGAGGTTTTGAGTTTTGAAAATTTTTTTTTTAATTTTTAAAATTTTTTTGAAATTTCTGAAAATTTTTTTTTTTTGAAATTTTTTTTTGAAATTTTTGAAATTTTTTTTGAAAATTTTTACAAAAAATTTTTTGAAAATTTTTTTTGAAATTTTTTGAAATTTTTTTGAAAATTTTTGAAAAATTTTTTTGAAATTTTTTTTTGAAATTTTTTGAAATTTTTGAAATTTTTTTTGAAAATTTTTACAAAAAATTTTTTGAAAATTTTTTTGGAAATTTTTTGAAATTTTTTGAAAAATTTTTTTTTTGAAATTTTTTTTTGAAATTTTTTAGAAATTTTTTGAAATTTTTGAAATTTTTTTTGAAAATTTTTACAAAAAATTTTTTGAAAATTTTTTTGGAAATTTTTTGAAATTTTTTTGAAAATTTTTGAAAAATTTTTTTGAAATTTTTTTTTGAAATTTTAAAAATTTTTTGAAATTTTTTTTGAAAATTTTTACAAAAAATTTTTTGAAAATTTTTTTGGAAATTTTTTGAAATTTTTTTGAAAATTTTTGAAAAATTTTTTTGAAATTTTTTTTGAAAATTTTAAAAAAATTTTTTGAAATTTTTTTCAAATTTTGAAATTTCAAAAAAAAAATTTTTTTACAAGGCAAGACTGAAAGGAAACTTGTTGGCTTTGGAAGCTGTTGATTTTACGGCAGAGCCAATTCTGTTTGTCTGCGAAAAACTTGAATTTTGGCCTTCAAATAAATCACAAAATGGATTGAGTTTAAGACAAAACAGCAAAGAATTTTTGATGGAATTTGTTGGGGGAGATTGTGTGGATAAATGGGCAATGCAGGTTTTTTATTTAAACTTTGGGGATTTCTGGAGGGGGGGGGGGGGTATTTTTTTAATCTTCTTGGGTTATTCCCTGGATATGGGCCAAGCCCGTACCCAAAAGGGAATTTTTGGCACCGAAGCAGGGGGACCATTCGAGGCTAAAAAAATTTTCCTCCTTGACCCCTAGCCGGAAAAAATCCCTGTCTACGAGGCTGACCTGGGCTCATGTCTGGGCTCATTCAGTACTATTTTCCATCTTTCCCATCCGATCAGTTTTTCCGTCTCTTTTTGATCGATAATTTCAATTTTACCCACAAATATTTTTCATTTATTTTTTTTCTAGTTGGGCGTTTGCTCTCACAGAGTTACCCAGGCTGAATATGAACAAGTTTTTTTTTATTAATTTTTTATTTTTAAAATTAAATTTTTTCTAGGCTCTTTTTTCTCATTATTCACACGATGCTTCCAAAACTGGATGTTCTCCTCCCTCCCCGTTCAGTTCTTTTCTTCTTTCTCAATTAGCAAAGGAACAAACTTTCAATCTTTTCCAGGTTTTTTAAAAGATTTTTGACTTGATTTGTTGAATGTTCTATCAAGGGCGTTGCCAGAGGGCGATTTCAGGGGGCTAGAATGGGGTGTGCGCCGAAATTTTGAACGCAAACTTTCTCACGATATTTTTTCCATTTCAGGTGTGCTATATCTATAGCCCAAGGGCGTATCCAGGGGGGGGCTAGAGCCCCCCCCCCCCCCCCCCCCCCGAAATGGGGGAAAGGGGGAAAAAGTTAGGAGAAGGATGGTCGAAAAAGTGAAATTTTTTCGCCTACAACCCTCAAATTTTAAAAAATTTTCGCCTGCGGCGCTTAAAATATAAAAAGTTATGTACAAAAAAATTTGCCGTAGGAACGCCAAAAATTTTTGCGCCCACCCAGTGTTAGCCCCCCCCCCCCGAAACCGACCCCCTGGATACGCCCTTGCTATAGCCCCAGAAGCCACTTTTCTTACGCCCTTGTGTCCTATAGTCCTTCCTATGGATGCCCAGCCTTTCTAATTTTTCTAATTATTGTAAGATAGAAGGGGAATCTTTGACTCCCATTTATGAACGCTTCTAAGGCTGGGGTTTAAGATCCATGAAGGAAAGGGAAAAAGCAGGTCCCCGCAGCCGCCCGCTCACATTAGTCTGTCTCACAATCAGCTCGTACCTGGTGAATGAAACAATAACTGACAGGAAGTCATGGGTACGTGGAGAAATAGTGTGGAAAATTAAGAGAGTTTTTTCTAACCTCTCAACTTTTTCCACACATTTAAAAAAATTTTTTTTTAATTTTTCTAGTCAGCAAACATTCCAAATAAAAAAGTTGTGTTAAAAGAAGCAATGTACGAGACAAGACTTTCATTTTTAATTCCTCAAGAAATGATTAAATTATCGTTAAAATGGACAAGTGAAATGCGTGATGAATTACTGGACAAACTTTGGGGAATTAAAAATTCAACAATGTTGGATACTTTACATATGTTTGTTAGACATTTGAATTCTAATATTGAGGTTTCTTTTTGTTTTTTATAAAAAAAATTTTTCAAAAAAAGTTTTTGAGGGGTTTTGCGGGGGTGGGACAAATTGTCATCTCTTCTCTAGAGTTAAAGAATTTTATGACTGAAATGGCTAGAATAATTTTAACCAGATGTACTTACTGGTGAGCTCCAAGCCCACACAGTTTCTGACCTGAATGGGCACATGACCACTTTGTCCGCAAAACTAGTCCGCAAATTTTGTCCGCAAAAACTTGTCCGCAAATTTTTGTCCGAAATTTTTTGATTTTAATTTTGGCATATCTTTTAGTTCTGAGTTAGTGCTAATTATTAAATGTTTTTTCAGATTCACACACAGGCCTCAGAATTTTTGGAAAATTATTTGGGACCTTCTTTCAGACCTTCAGTAGAAAAATATCGTCTCTCATTTCTTCACGTTCCAACAAATTTACATGTACAAATGTTTTATATAGACAGTAAAAATGTTGGAAATTTTGTAACTTCAGGTTTATTTTATAAAAGAAAATATTTTTTAAAATTTTTTAAAATTTTTAAGGAGCATTAACAGCAATGCCTTTGCGTTATTCTAATGGAGGGATGTTTAATTTAAGGTTTTTTCTTTAAAAAATTTTTTAATTGATTGGGTGAGGGGTGTGAGGAAGGGTAATTTAATGGGTGATAATTTGGGGGACCACGCATATTTAAGGAGTACTGAGGGGCAAAACACCGTCTGACCATAAAAAACACTTGGAATTACACCAATTATAAATTTGTTTCCTGTCGATATCATATTACTTTTGTGTTTTTGGAACCTAATTTAAGACTATTGGGTCTTAAATTATTGTTAGTACTATAGTAGCTTCTATAAAAATTTTATTTGAAAATTTGTTTATTGTAAGAGATTCGTACGTTATTTAGGTTGGACGGTGTTCTGTCACTGCACAATACTTACATTAGGTTAATTGAATTTTGGTGTAGTAGACTTCTGGTTTGCTTGTTTAAATGAGCAGGGTCTATTCCAAATTGTCTTTTTTGTTGAATTGACTCTTGGGATTAGGGTTGGTCCCCGACGGGGAGGGGGTCACGAAAGTTTTTCGGGGAGGCAGCACCACGGGGGAGGGACGATGAAAATTTTTATTTTTTACGGGGGGGGGGGGGGGTAACCCTATTTGGGACCTATTAAAGTAAAAAAAATTTTTAAATGTTCAAACACTTCAAAAAAATTTTTTTTAATTTTACTTCAATTTTAGAAACAAATTTCTATCCAACTTAACACCCCAAGCAATTGACCAAACAGATGAAGGACGTTTTTATAGACGAAAACAGACCTTAATTAAATTAAAAAGAATGATTGGAGAATTAAGTAGAAGAATTGATATTGAATGGAAAATAAATGAAAAGGGGGTTAATAGTGCTGATAAAATTGTTGTTGGAATTTTTGCTGAGTCTAAACAGGTTTTTAATTTTTTTGGATATGCTAGGAATTTTTAAGGAGGTTGAGGGTGTTTTAAGAAAATTTTTGGAAACAAAAAGTTTAATGTTTTGGAAGTCCCATTCCTTTTTCTTAATTTTTCCTTGTCCAGTTTTTTTTTCTTTTTTCCTTCTCTCATTTTTCCCTTATTTTTCCTATTTAATTTTTACTCGTGTCAGTCCTAAAAATTTTCGACGCAAAAAACAGGTCCGCAACTTTCAAGTCCCCAACTTTCAGGCCACGGAACTTGGCAAGGCCCTCAATTATAAAAATCGATTTTCAAAATAACCTCTTTAGCCTTTTAAAATTCCTTATAATTTTTAAGTCAGATTTCATTAAAGGGGTATTCTTAAAGACATTCTAACGCTTTAAGAACTAAAATTAATTTTTCATTTTTTTGCTTCAAAAAATATTTCAGATTCACGAAATGCTTCTCGATTTAATCAATTCCTTCCCAAATATTTCCAATCTTGTTGATGCTTTAAGCGAAGGGGGATTAGCCCAATTACAACGAAAAAATGCGGATTCAGTCCCTCGGGATACTCTGTCAAGTCAACTAGATTTATTAGAAGCACATTTTGTTTCATTAAATTCAAAAATGGCTGCAGCAGAAAAGGTGGATATTAAAAATGAAGAAAAGAAGAAATCTTGTGAAGAAAATATTAAAGCATCATTTCATTCTACTTTGGATAGTTTACACCATTTGGGTTGGATTTTTTAAAAAATTTTAAAAAAATTTTAGATTAAAAAAATTTTTTAATGCATTTTTAGCAGTTGCTTCAAGTTCTAGATTTAATTTGATTTAAGTTGAAGCAAACTTTTTAAACTTGAAACTAGAGATCGGAATTTTGTTCCGTACCGTAATACCGAAAAATACCGATACCGAAAAATACCGATGAAATTCAAAATGTTGCCGTACCGTATTCCGTACCGTATTACCGACTGTAATACCGATAAATACCGAGAAATACCGACAAATACCGATGTTTTTCATCGGTACCGTATTCCGTACCGTATTTTTTTCAAAATTTTTCCGTACCGTATTCCGTACCGTATTACCGATACGGAATACCGATAAATACCGAAAAATACGGCCGTAGTACGGTACGGTCCGATCTCTACTTGAAACAAAACCAGAATTATAATAAAACTTGTTGAAAAAATAAATCAGAACAATAATAAACCTAGTAAAACTTGAGTTCAATCTTAAAAACAATAAACTTAAGTTTGTAGTAATTTCCGGAAAAATCAGAATTATTAAAGTATTTTCCGGAAAAGGTTTATTTTCTGTTCTGATTTATTTTATGTATTTCTTTTTGGAAGATTAATGAAACTTTTTTAATAGTTCAGAATTATTCAAGCATTTTCCGGAAAAAATAATTTCCGGTTGAGTTATAATTTCTTGATTTATTTTATTTCTTTTCCGAAAAGTTTCAACTTTTAACTTTTCTAAAAAATTATGGTTTATATTCTTTGTTTCATTTGTTTATTTTTTAAGCATTAAGTATTGAATCAGCACAAATGTTATCATTAATTCAATGCCTTAGAAACAAAAATGATTGTCAAACTTTTTTTCATTTGCAATTGAGACATGATGCTCTTCTTTCGCAAGTAATTAGAAACTTGAAACATTTTTGAGAAACCTGAAACACTTTTAAATTTTACAATTGTTTTCCGGAAAAAGTTTATTTTCCGGAAAGTACATGAAACGTATTTTTAAAGGCTTCAGAATTTAATAAAAGTTTCCGGAAAGAATTTAAATTTCAGGAGTTATTGAAATTCGCTTCCGGAAAAGTTTTCAGAATTGTTGAAGTTTATTTTCCGGAAAAAGTTTATTTTCCGGAAAAAGTTTATTTTCCGGAAAAAGTTTATTTTCCGGAAAGTATATATTTTTATAGTTTCCGGAAAAATCAGAATTATTTAATAATTTTCTGGAAAAAGTTTAATTTATTATTTTCAGAATTATATTTTCCGGAAAAGTTTCAGTAAACAGAATTAATTTCCTTCTGTTTTTAATTCAATTTTAAAGGCAATAACATTAGCAACAACTTCACTTCTTTTATTAATTTATTCTTCAAAAAATTTAATTAATTTAAATTATTCAAAAACAAATGTAACACCTTTATTAATTAATTTTTCTTTTTTGAGTTGTTATGGGGATGAACACGGAATGGTTTGTTTGGAAATTTAAAAAGGGAAAAAAATAATTTTTTTGAAATTAGATTGAAGATGCTTTTGACATGTGGCAATTATTCCATGATGTAGCCCAGTTTAGGTTTATTCCAACAAATTCATCGGTATGTTGAGGAACATGTTTCAGACAACGAGAAACGGTGGAAATGAAAGCTTCAGAGAAAGTTGAAGCATGTTTCAATAATTGTGAAGCATGCTTCATTGAGTCTAAAACATGCTTCATTAAATTTGAATTATGTTTCGCTAAATCTAAATATGTTTCATTAGGCCTGAAGCATGTTTCATTAAATTTGAAACATGCTTCATCGACTGTAACAGTAAATCTGAAGCATGCTTCATCGAACCTGAAGCATGTTTTACCAACTTTGTAGCATTTTCACTAAATCAGAAGCATGTTTCAGTAAACCTGAAACATGTTTCTATCGAATTTGAAGCATGTTTCATCGAATCTGAAACATGCTTCATTAAGCATGAAGCATTAACTCTGAAGCATGTTTAAAACTATGATCAAGTTTTTCTTTTTTTCTTTTCCAGATTATCCAAACATGTTTTCCACAAATTGAAGGATTTCGAACAAATATAAAAATTTCAATACCTTTGCCTTCCGAAAAAATTGTAGAATTACCCAAAGGAATGTCAAAAGGGGAATGGTTTTGTCCGAAAATTATTTACTGGAATTTGGGTGTAAATCATGAAGCATCATTAGCAGCAAGTTCTGTTGGAGGGGGAAATAATTCTTTAGAAGAAATGATTAATAGAACAGCATTAAAACAATTAGATGAATATATTTCTATTTTATTGTTAACTTCAAGTATGGATTTAAATTGTGTTGAAGCAGTTAATAGATTAATGGGTGATCTTAGAGAAACGGTAAGAGTTGAAGAAAATTGTTTGAGAGGGGAGAAGCTTTATATATTGGAAACTATGCTTCAGTCTTTTTTGAAAAATTTTTCAAATTTATCTGAAGCATGCTTCATCTTTTTTGGAAGCAAGTTTCGGAATTTTTTAAACATGAAGCATGCTTCATAGTTTTTAGACATGAAACATGTCTTGAAGCATGTTTTAGATTTATTTGAATTATGCTTCAAATTTAAACATGAAGCATGTTTATGTTTTAGATTTATCTGAAGCATGTTTCAAGTTTTCATGGAGCACGTTTCAATTTGCTTGAAACATGCTTCTGATTATTTTAAACTTGCTTCAAATTTTTGGAAGCAAGTTTCAGAATTTATTCAGACGCTTCAGAAATTTTTTGAAACATTTCGAATTTTTGAAGCTTTCAGTTTTTAATTGAAATAATTTTTTTCTATTTTTCCAAGGTTTCAATAAATGCTTCAAAAAAGAATTTGACAATATTTAAGCTTGTAATGGAAATTACTCGAATTTTGTCTGGTATTTCTATTTTATCCTGTCAAAGTGGAAAGGATCGGACTTCAATGGCTTTGACTTTAGAGGAGGGGAGGATTTTGAAGGAAACTTGTGGAATTTCTAATCAACAGGTAATGGAGATTGAATGAAAGTTTAAAAAAATGTTGCAAGAACTCGCAAAAGAAAGTTGTAAAATGGTCAAAAGGCTAAAAAATGTAAAAATGTGTTTTTTATTGGAGATCGAGTTGAGTTTCTTAGGCTGTAAACGACCCTATGGATGTTTCAATTAAATTTGAAACATGCTTCAGTTTTTTTGAAGCATGCCTTAGACTTTTTGAAGCAAATTTTAGAATGATTTTCCTATATATTACTTGCTTCAATATGAAAAAGTAGAGACTCAGTAGCTCAGAGCTCACCTCAGCTCGTATGCATGTTGAGCGAAAGCGCTTAGCAATAAACTGACAGTGGGTTTGGGAATTAATGCCTGCTTAAGGGCTACACTTTCCTCTCTTTTATTACTTGCTTCACTTTTCTAAAAATTTTAATGTTTTTAGATGCTGGAAATAATTTCTTGTTTACGCAAAGAAGGTGTTAGACGTGAAAATTGTCGAAAAAATGTTGGAAAGCCTCTATACAAATTTAGCCCTTTTCAAATGAATTTTTTACCAAAAGAATTTAGACCTCCTATGGGTACTTTTACTAATTTTGTTTCTACTTAGAAAGAAAGGGAATTATTTTTAAATTTTTATATAATTTTTTAAAATTGAGACTTTTTAATAAAATTTTGTTAAAAAATAAAAATTAATTTTTGGAAATATTTTTTAGTGGGTTTAGGTCCGAAGAGAGGAATTAGTCCCGATTGTCAACTAAAATGCTGGTTGGTAGGGTCTATGGCTTGAGGAGCTTGGACTTCTTGAGGAGGAGAGGAGCTTGGAGAGGAAGAGCTTGGAGGAGGACAATCTCCTCCAAGCTTAAGGAGCTTGGACTTCTTTATGAAAAATAGTAGACTTCGTAAAATAGACGTGTTAGGCAAATGGATTTTTCCAATATCAATGCCGGGCGTAACCAAAAATACCGAGTCAATACTTTCGGGACTTTTTTTTTAATATTTTTTGAATTCGAAATTTCCTAAAAATAAATTTGATATTTTACCAAAATTAATTATTCCTCTTTTAGACATTTTGTAATTTTAAGTTGCTGAGACTTTTTGAATTAAATTTTGTGCATTTTTGGCATAATGTCTATTTATTTAGAGATAATATGGAAGACATAGAAAGGAAGTCGACGCTTTTCTGTTTTCTTTTTTCAAATTTTAATTTGCATTTTTCTTTCTTTTTCCTTCGTTTTCTTTTAGTTTTTCTTGTTTTTTAGAGATTTAAAAAATTTTTTAAATGATATTACGCTGCCATTGTACTAGTCGCTGCCATTGTACTACTATGCTCTGCCATTGTACTAGTCCCTATGATATGATGTGATGGAGATGTTGGATCTTGCTCGTTGGAGACGGATTCTGATTTTTTATTTGAACGATGAATGCTTTAGAGTTGTTGAAAGGTTTCTTTTTCTAAATTTTTGGGTTTTAAGATACGTAGGGGTTTTGTCTGATTGGACATGAGTCACTTGAAATGTATCAGGGATGTGTCGGGTTCACCGAAACCAAGTCGTTTTTCTACTCGAAAACAAACTGAAAACCAGATCCGAAACTTTGACGGAAATTTCTTCTGTAAAGCAATCTGGCTTTTTGGCCTCCAAAATTTCCCCTGTGGCATTTAAAAGCGAAACTAACTGGCTTTCTGAGCACATTGAACCTCCGGATTTTTAACCCGACACATCCCTGATTTGTATATTTCTGGTGTCGATATTCTGGGGTAATCCCCTTTATTGGGTACTTATTGGGGCAGGCAATTTAATTTTCTGAATATCATGAGAAGGACACACTTTTCCTCTCTTACACAATCATGTAAATGTAGACAGGATTAATTCCCAACCAGATTATAAAAACGTTTATGTCTGAAGGCAACATTCTATGTACATTTTCCTCTAACGTTGTTTTCAAACCGATTGCCAATTCAAAATTTTCCAATGAAAATTATCCTTCCCCTGTTTACCATAAAAAATCAATGTAGATCAACCAAAACTGTTTCTGGGTTTCCATTAAGTAAAATTTCTGAATTAAATCTAAACTAACTCGTCCCACTTTGTCGCTAAGTTTTCGCTCCTGTTTATTTTACAAACAGAATCAGAGTAAAACCTACGTAAATCCTTACATTTTTGTAAATTTGGCAACTAATTAGAATTCACTCACTCCGCTTGTCCAATAATTTTTTGTTTTTAGAAAAAAGCAAAAACCGATTTTTTAAAAATTGCGTCGAAGGGGCGAAAAAGAGATCTGCGACAAAGTGTCCTGTTTCAATTGAAAACGAAATAGTTAGGATATTAGAGAAAAAGAGAAAAACCGTTCTTTTTATTCAAATTTAAAAATGGCTTCCTTTTTGCGTTAAGTTTAGGATTATCTCTGTTTTGTTTTCAAGTTTTTTTTTTCAATTTTTCACCTGATTTTTTAAAATTTGTTTGTTTTTTCAGAAACATTTTTCAAATTTTCAATGATCTCCACCTCAATTTCTTTAATTATTCTTCAATTTTGAATTTTATTCACAAGGAGGATCTCAATCATGCCAATATTCTTCCACTATTTTGTGAATACTGGAGGATCCAACAAGGTTTAGTTTAAATTTTGGGGTTCCAAAAAGTTAAAATCAACCTCGACCTCCCCCCTTTTTTTGCACCAGATGAGCTGCTGTTACGGGCCGGTATAATGGGGTGTACCCGTTTTAGATGTGGTGATTAATTTAAAGTCCGATGGCCCGATGGTTTTTCAAGCATTCTTGTATTGCTAGTCATGCTAATAATTTAGTCCTGGGCCATAGTTAAAAATTTCTGGGGAATCATTTAAATTTTTTTGTTTTGTATTCAAAAATTATTTTTTAATTTTTTCACTTTAGGTAGAGGTGTGCGAAAAACATCAATTGCTCCTTACTGTAATTACGCAACTTCAATTGCTGTCTGTGCTGCTGTTGATGGTATTTTTGCAAGTTTAATTTTATATTTTTGGGAAAATTGTTTATTGTAGTGCAAATTTGATATATTTTTGGTACTACTCGGTAGAGACCCTCTACTTCCAAGTGCGAAGAATATTTATGAACAATAAAAATTTATGCCTTCGAAATTGGTTTCGAGGGAATAGGCTCCTATCAGGTCGAAATATATCCAATAGTAAGTCAGTAGTCTTCGATTGATTGGTACCAAAATAATTATCGAATTCGCACTGCAAAAATACATTTAAACTAATAAAAAGGCCAAAAATGATGATTGAGCGGTAAATTAAGAAATACCATTAGAATGGACCAGTGGTTGTATTCGAAAAATCGATATAGCAGATAACCCAGAACTTTACCTAGAAATGAAAGAAGAGAGTTTTGACAGGCTTGCACCGATTAGCCACGGTTTTTGATTAAAAGCAGTTGTCAACTTTTACGAAATCCCCATGTCACCCCACGTACTCTCGTTTTTAAAGAGAGGTTTGTTCGACTCGGATGACCGAGAGGAATCGAATGAGCTGAGTTAATACGTTTTGTGTGGGTCCTCGACTAAACTACCTCTACCTTCATTTTCGGGTTCTGGGTTAACCTGCTGTTTCGATTTTAGAATACGACACTGATCTGTATCCATTGGTGTTTATTTCTTAATTTCTAACTTGTTAATCAATTTTGGCTTTTGTTGGTTTTAAATGAGTAACTCGAAATTTATAATGAAAGTTCTAGGGTTCCGCTCACGAACCAAAAATCCTTTTTTCCATGTATCGTGACAAAAATTATTGAAAGATGTTAAATTTGTTTTTATCCCTGATTTACAGGGTGCCTCAAAAGTCTTTGCCCACTTTTCTAATCATTCTTTTACATTGTTGCCTAAAGCTTATTAATATAAATTTATATTGATTTTAAGGTTCATTAGATTCTCTATAATGTCCGCTAAAAGAGATTCAATTATTGCTCTTCATCAAAGTGGAATAGCCTCTTCGAAAATTTCATCTATTCTTAAGGTCCCAAAGCGAACTATCAATTATACTATTAAAAAATTCCGGTATATTTAAATCCCGAGTAAAGAATCTAAATTTACTTTAGTGAGCATGGCACAACTAAGGACTTAAATCGTAGTGGTCGACCGAGGTCTGTCAATACTTCTCGGAACCGTTTATTGATCAAAAAGCGCATCAATCGAAAACATCGAATTTCTCTAAGAAAAGTGGCAAGGGAGACTGGTCTTGATAAGGAAGCAGTTCGACGAATAGCAAAAAATGAACTCGGTTTCAAGCCCTACAAGATACACAAAGCACAACACCTAACTGAAATGAACAAGAAACTTAGGCTCGAAAGAAGTCGTCTGCTATTGGCTCGCGCCGCTGGTACTGAGATACTCTTTACTGATGAGAAAATCTTTACAATAGAAGCATTTCACAACCATCAGAATGATAGAATCTGGGCTAAAGAATCTCCTCTTTCTGATAAAATTATCACTCACTCACAACATCCCCAATCTGTCATGGTTTGGGGCGGGATCTGCGCGTCAGGCAAAACACCCCTTATTTTTGTGGATCCAGGGGTAAAAATCAACAAAGACTATTATCTAAGGGAAATTCTGCAACGTGTCGTGAAGCCTTGGACAGTTAGCCATTTTAAGCGCAGAGACTGGATTTTCCAACAGGACTCTGCTCCGGCTCACAAGGCGAAAGAAGTTCAGGATTGGTGCAGGGTCAATTTTCCAGGATTTATTAACACTCAGGAATGGCCACCTTACTCGCCGGACTTAAACCCGATGGATTATTCCGTCTGGTCTATTTTGGAGTCAAGGGCATGTGCTAAGCCTCACAAAAGTTTGGAGTCGTTACGACTTGCTTTGACTCGAGAATGGGAAAAAATTCCAGCACAAGAGGTGCGGCAAATTTGCGAAAACTTTAGCACGCGTCTGCGCCTTTGTATTAAAGCCAAAGGGGGGCATTTCGAAAAATCCTAATTTATTTTGTTCTCCATTAAATTCTCTATTATTTGATTGTATTTTGTTATTATTTGATTGAGTTTTAATAAAGTTATATTAAAAAATGTGTGGGCAAAGACTTTTGAGGCACCCTGTAGTACCAACAAAATCGAAAAACCATCTTTGAATAAAAAAACCACATTTTCGAATCAATGAGTTTGGTGTCATTCTTGATTTTTGAAGCCGGAGCTGGGCCCCCAATGGTTTTTCAATTTTCTGGGTCTGAAATTCAGTGAAAGCAATAACCTTTTGAGCATTTTTTGATT